>APFE030686263.1:156788-194953 GCA_000404065.3 Pinus taeda
AGTTTTTGCGCACTTTGAAGATTTCAAAGCACTAGTTGAGACACAGTCAGAGAGAAAGATCAAAGCCCTCCATACAGACAATGAGGGGGAATATGTTAACACAGCACTTCAGAACCTTTTCCTTGAGTCCGACATACAGTTGCATTGCATAGTTCCATACACTCCGCAGCAGAATGGTGTTGCTGAGAGAAAGAACCGATCTCTCAAAGAGATGGCTTCTTGCATGTTGCATGCTAAGTCCCTGCCTCATAAGTTATGGGCTGAAGCACTTAATTGTGCCAACTACATCCAGAATAGATCTCCTAATAGGTTTGTTAAGGATTAGACCCCCTTTGAGGCTTGGAGCGGCACTAAACCAGAGGTCACCCGCTTCCGTGTTTTCGGCTCCCGAGCATGGGCCAAGATCCCCTCTGAAAAGAGGAAAGCTCTTGATCCACAGAGCATTGAGTGCATCCTTTTTGGATACCCTGATGGTGTGAAGGGATACTGACTCCTGATTTCCTCTACGGACAAGCTCATCAATGAGCGAAGTGTAAAATTTGAGGAAAGTCTCTTGCATGCACCTTAATTTCCGCATGCAAACACCTTGTATCTACCTCATGTCCGAAATGACGACTCAGTACACTCAGATGCAGATACAGAGCATGCAGATGTCGAGGTAGAGCATGCAGATGCAGAGATAGAGTCTTCATATACAAATATAGTGCACGCATATGATGATCTACATCTAAGCATAGATCGGGCTTCCCACAGTGAATCAACTTCCTTTGTCATAAATCAGAGAACAAGGAGCTTACGTGAGATATATGCACAAGACCGCCCAACTGCTAGAAATGGTCTTGTAGGGGATAATTCTGATCTGCAGAGGACTAGCTCAGAGTTTATTGAGCCTCCTCTTGCCCTCACTGCCACTGAACCATCGCCATCCTGTCATTGTCATTTGGTTCAGTGTTCTGATCTACAGTCTTATACTGAGGCTGTTGGGAAACCATCTTGGGAGTCTGCCAAGGAGGAGGAGTATAACTCCCTCCTCGAGAGCCAGGCCTCGGATCTGGTCGCCCTTCCTTCAGGAAGGAAACTTGTCTGATGCAAATGGGTCTACAAGACCAAGAGTGCTGGAGATAGGCAAATCACCAAACTCAAAGCTAGGCTAGTAGCTAAAGGGTTCCACCAAGTGCATGGCAGTGATTATGATGAGACCTTTGCTCCAATAGCAAAGATGGATTCCATATGCCTTGCACTTGCCATTGCGGCTGCCCAAGGGTGGGAAGTACATCAGATGGATGTGAAGAATGTCTTTCTTCACGGAGACCTATCTGAGGAGATCTGCATGGAGCAGCCACATGGTTTCATTCAAGATTCATCTTTGGTCTGCAGACTGAAGAAATCTCTCTACAGCCTTAAGCAGACCCCGAGAGCTTGGTATGCGAAGATGGATTCTTTTCTCTTATCACAAATCTTTGAAATATTTAAGTCTAATCCGAATGTTTACATGATAAAGACACATGATTCTCTTCTTATCTTAGTTTTGTATGTGGATGATCTCCTGATCACCGGCGGCTCGGCTTCAACCATTGCTGCAGTCAAGAGGGCCTTGCATGATAGGTTCTTGATGATAGACATGGGTCCATTACACTTCTTTCTTGGTCTTGAGATCAGCCAGGATGCCACAGGCTTCAAACTCTCTCAGGCTAGGTATGCATGGGATCTCCTCGAGAGATTTCACATGACTGACTGCAAGCCAGCACCGACTCCTTTTCTGTCTTGGGTCTGCCTTGAGGATGGAGGTGACACTCCATTAGTTGACAATACTCTCTACTGATAGCTGGGGAGCTTATTGTACCTCACCCACTCCAGACCAAATCTTTCATATGCAGTAGGGGCAGTTTCCAGATACATCCAGGAGCCTCATGAGCTACATTGGAATGCTACCAAGCACATCCTCCGATATGTGCAGGACACCATCACCTTCGGGGTTCACTATGCAGTAGGCACTGCATTGAATCTCCTTGGCTTCATTGATTTTGATTGGGCAGAAAACAGTATTGATCGCAAGTCCACCTTTGGATATTCACTCAGTCTAGGGTCTGGCCCTATCTATTGGTCGAGGAAGAAGTAGGTTTCTATTGCTCTCTCTTCAGTCAAGGCCGAGTACAGAGGAGTAATCAACATCACCATTGAAGCTATGTGGCTACAACACTTCCTCACTGAGTTGGGCATCCAGTTCCACCAACCCATTGTCATCTAGTGTGACAACCAGATCACTCTCAAATTTTGGAGGGATCCAGTACAGCGGTAGCGGACGAAGCACATAGAGATCCATATGCACTACATTAGAGACTTAGTACATGATCGGGTCATTGATTTGCAGTTCTGTCCTTCAACAGAACGAACTGCAGGCATCTTCACCAAGACATTCACTGAGCAGAAGTTTCGCTCTTTGCGTGATCGTCTTGGAGTGAAGAACGCAATTGCTTAGCAACTGCCTTTTATTCCTCTTTTCTTTTGATTACAATCTATTTTGACGGGGGTTTTTTCCACGAGGTTTTCCCTCTTTCCTCAATTTTAGTACAAGTTGCATTGTATTTTGGGTGACCTTTGGCCTTAGTTTCTAGGGCCCATTTTCTATTTTTCCCCATAGTGGTGTTCAGTGGGGGTGTTGTAGGTACTACACACCTACATGCAGACACTTAGTTAGAGCACGGGACTACATGCAAGATTCCTTCTGCATGATTTACTCCCTGATTTGCTCCTTCTTTAACTCCACAACTGGCTAGTTCTTCTGCATGATTTACTCCCTGATTTGCTCCTTCTTTAACTTCGCAACTGGCCAGTTCTTCTACATGATTTACTCCCTGATTTGCTCCGCAACTGGCTCGTTCTCTCCGGCACTTTTTGTAGGTGTTGAGTCTTCTCACTGATCACCACTATGGTGCATTACCTTGGGATCTTCACCAAGTAATTCTATATCATGAGCATTGTAACCTATTTTCTAATGACTCATTCTTTTGTTCTTTCGATTTTATTTTAGTGTTTTTTCTTTGCAAAGCTGTGTTTCAACCTTTACTAGCTAGATTCATCTGTGCAGGTTTTCTAACACATTTACATTGACATGGATGAGCGCATCCTGAATATCATGGCCGAGTATTTATAGAGAGCACCAAATAGATTTCAAATTTAAAATTTGTTGGAATGCATTCTATGGATGGCTATGTGATGGTCATCTCGCAGATGGTCCCTAACAGTATGTCATACTACAATCAACCACTGACTCTTTTTCAAGTCGCCAGACTTAGTGGTCGGAGTCTGAATTTTTTCCGAAAGGCATCCATTTTCGGGCAATTTCACCGCCTTCTTAGACTACTCCCAAAATATATCCACTGGAAGCAGAATCGTGGAGGCATTCTAGAGTATTCAAGAGAAACCATTATCAAAACTACGCCTTGAATGCCCTAACCTAACACTTAGATAAGGCATCAAGGCTCGCTCGTTGATCACAACACTACACAATTATTCACCATCTGTATTGCTACAGACTGGGCTTTCTCACCTCATTGTACCATGCAACGCACAAATTTGAGCATTCTCGTGAGAACAAAAACAGAGGTCCACAGAAAAAAATAGTTTTGAGGAGTCCTACTACAAAAATAGAAATGAAGCTACGACCAATGTACAACTCACAGTTTATATGAAAAGGCTCCATTATGCATTTAAGATTCCACATCCCACGCCTCCAAGGAAAATGCATTGACAACTACTCCATCACATGCATGAGGAGACACAATCATTAAATACTCATGGGCTCTTTAAGAGGAAATATCTAATCTATATATAAAAAGGGAACGTTTAATGTTTATAGATAGATATAGTCATCACTTGAATTTGAGATTATTAACTTTGGTGGGAACAACTTTGCACAGGTTATATGTGTGTTTTTTTAATATATGAATGACTTCAGTTTGATATTGATAAGTTGGGTGGACAAAAACAGATATTATAATCATGCGAGTAGGCCATAATATCCTCCAAACTCATTGACTTAGACAAGTTTGGTCATCTTTTATTGTTGAAGGTGTCATGCACAAACTAACAACACATGCACCATCGATATATTATAACACTTTTCTATATGTTGCCTTCGTAGGAAGTGATGATGTGCTAATTTGAATCGAACTGAAATGTTAAAATACTAATTTGTTAACAAGGTTGTTGGTTGAGGTGAGTTATTTTTCAAATACTCACAGAGAGACAAAACTCCTCATTTCTATATTATGTACTGTGTTGATTACAAAACCCTCCCCTTGTATTCCTTAGTCACTGTCGATATGCATTGCACTTTGTAGTTGTCTTCAACTATCGTCTATGACATGTTATTCCTTTAAAATTTTCAGTTCTTCGCCATGCCCCAACATAGTACAAGAATATTTCCTATGCTAAAGATTCTGAACAAAGTAGTGGTAATGGTGTTGCCTAATATTTTCAAGATTAATTTAAAGAGATGTCAATGTTAAATTTATGTCTTATATATGGTTTTTTGTTTTTTAAACTTTGTTATGCCCACCTTGTACGCCTTCCAGCTTAGAGATATTATGAATATATTAACTATGGGTCTTGGTGTAATACATAGAAAGTCTCCCGGGTACACACCACACCTTACCCACATGAATGATTCGAAAGGAATGATCAAAGATTTATTTTCGTCAATCCAACGACAGTCAAATCCTCTTCTTGGTGGTAAGGGTAACCACCTTACCCCCTCTTCTGACCTAGTTGTCATTTGCACTCTCAAGTTCTGTCACAGGAGCTTCGCATACCTGTTAGCAATGGGGGAGTGGGGAGTTTTATTTTCCTTGTTGCCTTGGTGCTTTATCAATTTAGCTCTATGATGAGGACTTATTAGACTACAACCATTACTCATTCTTCAATGACCATGGTCAAAGATTTATTTCCGTCAATCCGATGACAGTCAAATCCTCTTCTTGGCAATAAGGGTAACCACCTGACCCCCTCTTCTGACCTAGTTGTCATTTGCACTCTCAAGTTTTGTAGCAGGAGCTTTGCATACTTGTTAGAAATGGGGGAGTGGGGGGTTTGCTTTTCCTTGTTGCCTTGGTGCTTTATCAATTTAGGTCTATGATGGGGACTTATTAGGCTACAACCATTAGTCATTCTTCAATGACCATGGTCAAAGATTTATTTCCGTCAATCCAATGACAATCAAATCCTCTTCTTGGCGATAAGGGTAACCACCTGACCCCCTCGTGTGACCTAGTTGTCATTTGCACTCTCAAGTTTCATCGCAGGAGCTTTGCATACTTGTTAGCAATGGGGGAGTGGGGCTTTTCTTTTCCTTGTTTCCTTGGTGCTTTATCAATTTAGCTCTATGATGGGGACTTATTAGGCTACAACCATTACTCATTCTTCGATGACCATGGTCAGAGATTTATTTCTGTCAATCTGACGACAGTCAAATCCTCTTCTTGGCGGTAAGAGTAACCCCCTGACCCCCTCTTCTGACCTAGTTGTCATTTGCACTCTCAAGTTTTGTCACAGGAGCTTTGCATACTTGTTAGCAATGGGGGAGTGGGAGGTTTTCTTTTCCTTGTTTCCTTGGTGCTTTATCAATTTAGCTCTATGATGAGGACTTATTAGGCTACAACCATTACTCATTCTTCAATGACCATGGTGCTTTAAAATCTTTCTATTGGCTCACATAACATTCCATCATAATAATTCTCATTAAAGCTATCCAACTCAGCAGTACTACAATAAAGTATGAGATCAAGTCTCCCATCCCATGAGGGTGCTAAGATTCCACATCTACAGATTCATCACCATCAACAAACAACATGACTCCCAATACACTTGTGATTCACCATTTTGGAGCCAACAAACAATGTGCCTCCCAATATACTTGTGATTCACAATTAGAGAGGCAACGAATAATGTGCCACCCAATACACTCATGAACTCCATTTTTGAGTATCATTGAAACCATATTAACAACCTATGCTTAGACTCTAGCTAAAATACCCTGTACCAATTGAACTTAACTTGATTGTGGATTCGAGGAATCTTTTACAATTTAATAGACAAGAAGGCATATTAAAAGAAAGGTAAATCATGCAATGGTTGCATAATTAATAAAAAACGGTTGTATAACCTATGTGACAATGACCTTGAAGTTGACCCATATTTGAAATGTGTAGTGGGCCTATAATCCATGCGATGATATGGTTAACACCTATTTGAGTTATCTTCAACAAAAATCATATAAATAGTTTTAGTGAACAAAATTGCTATGATTTTTTTAACTTGTAATTGTTAACATAGACCTACTTTTTTTTGTTTGACCTATGAAATGTATTTGCATTCCTATATTGCAATTTAATATTTAATGTATTCTTTAAATCCCATTAACCTATTTTTAACCTATTTTTATATAGTAATTTAGTAGACATTAATATACTTATGTTGCAATACACCTCTAAATTATCTTCATCTTACTAAAAAGGTCACTATCAACCATCACCAGATTGCTCGTACTCATGGGGATATTGCTTCAAAGAGGAGCAAGGCAATCTTCCAGCATAGTACTACCAAACGTCTTCACAATGGCCCTACGTATATGGAAAGAGATATTATGGATCAGGGCCTGTCCAAATATCATGTTTGGTCATTTTTAGTCCCTCACCAACATATATGAATGACTTCAATTGTTTTTTCCAAAATTACACTTACATTCATCAAATTCAGATCGTTTCTTGACCCTAAGAAAACAAAGGGGAATATTTCTGCCTCGAACCTATAAAATCCAATGGGAGTACTCACGCCTACACTACAAAATAGAAAACAAACCAACCTTAACATTGAGAAACCATATACAAATTCTTGTCGATAAAAGCATGACCATATTTATATATCATCGAACAAATTCCATATTTAAACGTAAAACCAAGGATTCAAAGTTAACGTAAATAGATATAGATTCAATATCATCGTAATACTAGCCTAGCTCATAATGGAAAACCGAATCGAGTGTAGAGTTTATATGTTTGCAAAATATTTTTTTTATCTTTTAAGAAGATATTCCTACTACATGGAATAACTTTGTTATACAATCAAATCAAGACAATCTATGTTATACAATCAAATCAAGACAATCTATGAGAGGTGAACATGTTTTTTTTAGGGTATTTGAACATTAGTAGGGGAAAACAATACACCCACTTTACCAACCAACCAAAGCTCTCACTAACAAAACACAATACATATGAAATTTATGCAAATTAAATTAATATATAAACTTTTAGGAATTTTTGTGATTAAGAATAATTTATAAGGATGATTTTACAAGAATAGATAATAGAACATCAATGTTACAATTTGAAAATTTTCTTATATAAATAGTTGTATGATAATAATCTATAGGTGGTAAGGATGCCCACACTACAAGAGGAGGAAATAGTAAATGACCGAGCACTTTATGTAGCATCATATATAATTAGTCTATACAAAGCCATGTCTTTAATCAATGTCCATTTCTCTCAACTATGACAAAAATCTCCATTTTATATTTTTTTTGAGCTCTAGAGAATTTGCAATATAGATTTATTCTATCGAAGATCTACAAAAGGCTTGGGGTTTAAAGCTAGTCCTTTGAAGACTATAAATATGAGAGAGACAACAAATTTACTCTTAACACTAGTGGGAGAATTGAAATTAAATGACATCTATTTGGGCAATACTACATGCCATTCTTTTCTATTCTTTATCCACTTCCATATATAAATTACCCACGATGAGACACCTTTGTTCCTTCCATATTTACATCATCTACGAATCATCCTTCCAAATTAGTTTCATTTCTCCACAAGTGATGATGTTATGTGAAGCAACATATTAGATAATCCTATTGGGAATAAACTTAACATGGGAAATGGTCAGATATTTAATGTCCAATATGATTCCTCTACTATTACTATAAAAGAAAACACCAAACATTGATTGAATTATTTTTAAAAAACACCAAACATTATTTGAATTTTATTACACTTAACAACATTAATTTTTCAAGGAATGTCAGATTGTTTTTCCTCTTATCCAAGGAATGTCAAATTGTTTTTCATGTTATAGATATCTTGTAGATGTTTTAAATGTAAATGACACAAAATGCTTTGACCAAAGATAATGTGTAGCTACCCATGTGAAAAATTGTCTATAGAAACAATAGAAAGAGAAAAGATTGAAAGAAAGGCAATCGTTTTATGAAAACTTTTAATTTTTTGAATATTCCAGAAAACATTATTTTATTTTAATTTCATAGAGATATAAGTAATTGGAAAAACTATTGAGGGTCAATACAACATTATGACCATATGCTTCATCATCATGTCACTAGTTGGGAATTGAACATAGGTGATGAAGATAACAACCATTCTTCCGAAAAGATAACCCCAATTGACAATGTCTTTACTCTCCATTTTTTAATATTTCAACTTTTTTCTTAAAGACTTACATTTTTGTATTCAACTTTTAAATAGCTATAAATATAGTGAGACAAAAATTGGAAATATGAAATTTATAAGAGGTATCAAATCACATGGCCAGAATAAAAAAATGAGACCAATTGATATTCAATTAATTTAAAAGACCAATAAGAGACAAGTCTAAATGCTTTATGTTTTATACTTTTTCAAATCATATTAAAATAATTTGGAAACATAATTTTTAATAAATCACAATTCTAAATTATTTAATTCATATTTTCTATACATAAATTGATTTCCATCCTCAAAAACCCTTAAGACACTTTAATTATCCAATCTCAATAACTAAAATTTATAATTACATATTTTTTTTACCAATTTTTAGATGAAATTGATTAGAAAAACATATCCAACAAAAAAAATAAAACATCTAAAATATATAACCAATAAAATCTTAGTTCATTGTTTAAACCTTTGATCTTGAGACCTTGTCTTAACATCAATCTTGATGTTGTCCACTTCATTATTTAAATCATTGTTTACTACCATTAAACTTATAACTTATAACCAATATTATATCTTCAAAAGTAAAACTACTATCATAATTTACTCATTTTTCAGAAATCAAAATTATGTTAATATTGGTTAAACCACTCTTATAAATTTTTTCCTTTAAATACCAAAAAAATCAAAGACATTAATATTGGTAAAAATATAATGATTATTATATATTTTTAGTTGCGCAGACAGTTTTATCCAATCACAATCAATGAGGGTTAATGAATCTAAGTGGGTTTTTGAAAGGCACATATTTACAACGCTTATTAATATACCATTTTAATGCAGCCATGTTTCAATATTATAGGTTTTAACGTTTTTAGTTTTTAATTAAATTTCTCTAATCTTTATAAGTGGCGTTAAATTATTCTATTCTTTATAAGCGGTTTACTTGTACATTAAATTTGTAATGGTGTTTTGTAAAAAATTAATGAAGTATAGTTCAAACATATGATTTAAATATAAAAGAAATTTAGTGATATAAATTTTATCTATTGATATAATGGGCTGAGAGGAGAGAATATACTACTATGTTTAAATTTAAGTCATTCATTTCAAGTGATATATAAAACTTTTTAATTAGAAAATTATTAAAGATCCCAATTTCATATATTGGCATGGTTTTAAATTTTAAATTATTCATAAAAAAATAATTTAATTAAGGAAATTATTAAAATACCCCAATTCCAATAACAATTTTAAAGTATAAAATTAACCATTATAATGCTGGCAACCCAAATTGATAAAGATTATAGGTATAAAATTATAAGTATAAAATTAACTTATTATGAAAATTTATAAAATGCTGACACCCAAAATTGATAAATATTGTAGGTATAAAAATTTATAAAATGCTGGCACATAAAATTGATGAAAGAATTCTTACGATATTTTATTATTTTATGAAAATGAAAATTGATAAAAGAATTGTTGCGATAATTTATTATTTTATGAAAATGAAAAGAAACGTAGCAGCCGATACACGCTGCGAAAAGAAATACATGTAATTTGATCGTTGAGAAATGCTAACGACAAGGAAATTTCCAATATGTTTTAACTGTTGGCAATCCTGCAGTTGGCGTGGACTCCTCCCTGGTTGCCAGTCAATACATTAATATCTCCCATTTTTATCATTGCGGCAGCAAATTTTTTCTGCCATCCGACCAAGTTAAGGCCCGAGTTTGCAGTCACACTGGATTTGGTGTTTGGATCTGTAAGCAGCGTTGCATCCGATGTAAACAGGCCACGGTTAGCTACAACGTCGTTGTAATAGAAGTTGTCCAGGATGAATGGCGTTTGAGGATCCATGACCACGGTCGTGTTGGCGTTGCTGGGGCTGCCTTGGGGACAGCTCTGCTTCAGTATCTGAGCATATGTCGGATCAAGGGACGGGTCCGTCGTATTGTTGCCGTTGAAATTGTAGAGCCTACTGACGAATGAAGTGCAATGGGAGACACCAATTGTGTGTGCTCCTGCATTCGCCCAAACAACACAAGCATGATTTTACTCGACATATGCTTTTGCTCAACCATTATAAGCATCTACATGTCAATGATTTGCAGGTCTGAGAATATACCTGACAATGTAACCATCTCGTCCTGGGATAGGCCTTTGGCTGCAAATAACTGAGTTAGCTGCGTTACATTGAAGGTAGGGGGAGGTAGATTTCCCGGAATGTTGGAAGCTAGTGAAATATTTCCATCCTTTCTTCCAGCTGGAACATCCCAGGAGAGGGGAATGGGAGATGCCTGTGATCAATAATGATTGATTATTTGAAAGCATTGAGCATTGCCGTGAAGCTATGCTATAATTAATTCAATGGTCGTTATATGTGTGATGTTTAAGACAATACCAGTGATGCGCTATCTCTAGCCGCAAATGCGACTATATCTGCGCACGAGACCTCCTTTGGGCAGACCGCCTCTATTTGCAATTTTGCTTCGTCAATCACGTCGAATCCTCCAAGGCTCGGATTGTTAACCGGAGAGTCTTTTTCCGCTACGAACTGCCCAGGAATGGAATCGATGAGAACGGAACCATCGCAACCCTGAAAGTGCAGGAGTTCCACATCCGTAGTTCAAAAGCCTCATTCATTTACAGTCTAGCAAAGTACATTACCAAAAGTAATTTTGATACCTACCCTCACAAAACAGTCGTGAAAATGCAACCGTATAAGCTTAGCAGCTACTCCAGTAAAGTTAAGGAACGCAGTGGTAACTACCCCACGCACAATGGGTTCAGCTTGTGGACAAATAGTATTGTAGTAGCCTACTACAAGGTTGTCGCTTACTGCAGCCCCAGCTAAGGCACAAAATAATACGGCAAAGAGGGTGCACACAGTCTTGGCCATTTCACCTCCCTACAAACCGACATAAGAAAAGCAGAAAATAAAAGTCATTTCGATGATTAATTATCTTGAAAATATAGATCCCGAAAACCTCAATTAGAACGCCTGAAAGACTATCTATTGCTACCAAACTTCTCACCTTGGATGACAGCTGGGAGTTGATCGTTCGCTGAGCGACTACTCAAAATCCTGAGATGGGAGATACTGGTAGTCAAGTTCACTACTGAATATTGATAATCATGTATGCGAAGGTACAGGTATTTATAGATGTATATAACGGTATTTGAGTCTGTGAATGGCATTATTCAATGGATATCAGCAAAGTCATTTATTAATTATTAAACTAGTTTTTGGACCTTATAATGTTTTAAGATTTTAAATTATTTCTAAGATTTAAAATCAAATTAAGTTTAAAAGTAGTAGTTATAGTATTAGCGGTGAATTATATTAGATATGATTTTTGGGATTCTACTGTCTTATGTCTTAAGTAATTCATTCACATATGACCATTTCCATGAGACGTAGTCTTAACTGATTAATTTCTCATGATTTTTGAATAGTTGACTCAGCACTCATTACATCGGGTAATGCACACAGAAATTAAGAAGCGGAATTGAAACTAGTGAAATAAATCACATAATATCAATCATCACTTCCCAAACTTACACCTGATAACAACTCTTTTGAACTCATATATACATTAAAAATTCTTAAACACAATTCTATAAAAATCTTCGATACAAATAAATATATTGATACTCCCTTACCCAAAAACACGCGTCGTGTGAAGCAACGTCACGCGTCTTATATGACCCTACCGCACGCGGTGTATCAACGACCTAACGTGGCGGTCTGGTTTCTGTAATTTCTTATAAAACTGACGTCACATATTCTCATTCACTTTCATTGGATTTTCCTGTAATACTCCTTTTGAAACATAGGTCACATATTATCATCCTCTTTCATCGAAATTTTATATTCTACAAACAGGGCCTTTATTGGAAGTGGTAGAAATATAACAAATTTAATTGTTACGCGCTAGGTTTAATAGATGTACGGCTATAATAAATTGTCAATTTAAGTGAGTGTTTGGTTTCGAGTTGTATTTCTGTTATTAAAGGTTGGTAAGGGTTAACCAGTTTGTTATAAGGCATTAAATGCATTGGTACATGCATGCTCTATAACAAAATAACATACAGTTTTTGGTGGCTACATAAATTAAAAATAACAAAATAACACACAGTTTTTAGTAGTTACATAAATTAAAAATAAAAACTGTATTATTTTATTATAAGACAAAGCATTTAATACCCTATACCAAACTACTACTTAGTCCTTACCCTAAATGCTCAAAGTCTTCTATGCCTTGGAAAGTTCGTATCACGCACTATTTGACACCTTCGTATTTTACAATGTTCCTTGCCCCGCAAGTTCAGGAGGGGTCATGTTGTTACATATTATCAGTACATACCATCCTCAGGTTGCATTGTAGTACTCAATATATTACATTTTGTAGCCTGGCATCTCTTACCTCTACCTGATTCTGAGGAGAATTCAACGAATCACCCTGCTTCGATGTCAGAACTCCATGATACAGCCTACTAACTTCTCTTCTTTATTGATCATTGACTTTGAAACCATGATTGGTTCACGCTGTTCCAAAGTCAAAACTCCATAGCAGAGTCTACTAGCCTCTATTCTTTATCAAGCAATCAGGTCGCTCACCGAGTCACCTCAATAAAGCTGGCAGCCTGTTAAATAATCTTTATTTTCGATGGTCGTAAGATTTTGTTAACTCAATTTTTTAAAATGTATTCCAAATTTTGCTTAAAAATAAATTAGACTACCTTCAATTATTACTAAAAATATTCCATAAATATTTTGTAAAAGTTAATTCCTACCGTCTACTTATTAATTTTTGATAGTTAAGTTAAAATTTTAGAAAACCCTATTTTAAAATAGACATGCCTATTGATGCAAATAGTAATGGTGCAGTTTAACTTTATTACGTTCTGTACCTTTTCATATATATTTAGTATTGTTTTTTTTGTGTGGTTAAAAACATAGGTTTTTTGTTGTTGTTGTTAAAATCATAATTTTTTTTTATTTAAATTGTGTTCTTAAATGCATAAATAGATTTAACCTATATCAATATAAATATTTACTTAATTAACCATGTATAAAAAGGTTATGGGTCAACTTTAACTTCAAAAAAAAAGAATTACACATCTTATTGTAAAATGGTTCATTCTGCTAATTAGAATTTGTTTTTATATTAATTTCTTCATCTAATTAAAATATGAACCTAATAGAATTGAAATAGTCTCAAATCTCTAGGAAATTGGTGGTCGTGGAGCCATGTGCAACCAATATAATCTTATTTGAGAAAAAAAAAATTACACATCTTATTTTAAAATGGACCATTTTGCTAAATAAAATTTATTTATATATTAATTCCCCCATCTAATTAGAATATGAACTTATTAGAATTAGAATAATCTCCAATCCCTAGGAAATTGGTGGGCAAGGAGCCAGATGACATGAATCTATTTTTAAAAATTTATTAAAAAAAAGTCAACCAATACTCATAAGCATTAAGACTAAACATATGTTGAGCTAAAAAAAGTCAACAGATGCTCATCCACCTTAAGTTGAAATAAAAAGTCTTCAACAATTACTTAAAACAAAAATATATATAAACCTCTAAAATATAAATATAAATATAAATATGTGAATAAACAACTATAGCTAATATCAAATGACTTCCATATTCTTCCAATACTTATAAAAGTTAAGAGAATCATACAAGGGAGGGTATCACAAAATTTTTGGACTAAGTAAAAACTTTGAACTAGAGTTGGAGCACATATGCGTTAAAAGGTAGCATATAAGTTTCAAATAGTATCCTATATTCTAATTAAGCCATAAAACAAATATTGCCACTGAGTATATGTGATTCTCAATATACCTTGGGGTCTCCAGCCAATCATAGCTTGAATGAGTTGTTGGAAAATTTAGGATTAGAAAGGAAACATAATATTCGTGTGGAGCCATAAAACCTTGAACCAGAACATAAAGGATTTACACATTGAAGCATGTTACTCTCATAACAAGTTAACAAGAACTTTAAATTATTGTTAGGAGCCAAGAATATTATTGGTAAATCTTACCTTGAGCATTTGTTTCACTGAAATCAAGGTCTTGGATGCCTTCTAAAAGAATACATACATACAAACAAGATTCTGAAAGACATTATGGTTATAATTTCTAAGAAATATGAAAGAGGGGATGGATAAGATAAAATACTAATCTTCTTAAATTAGGATAACCGATGTTTAAAACTCAAACATTCTAATTTCCTTAAATTAGGATAATTGTTGAGGGAATAAGTCCCCTAGGGCTTTGGTTCAGAACCCTAGCGGAGCGGGAGTAATCTACAACAAGAAACAAGAATTCAACTCAGGCAACATGCTTAAACAAACTAACTATGCGAGGATGAACATACCTAGATGTCCTTCGTTTTGGTAGTTCATGTTAGTGTCAGTATCTTCATCCCTCTGTCAGAGATCAAATTCTCTTGTTGCATTGCATGTTAGGTGTCCCGCTCAATCAGTTGCATTCCATTAAGAGCATGGATCATCTGACTGTAGTGGCTTGTTGTACATTTTCCCTCATGTATTTTACCTACTGACCCATTTTCATTCATCGAAATCATCTGCAGTCACTTTTTGTCTTCAAATTTGCAAAATTCTTTTCTAAGGTTTCAGTTTCATCAGGTCTAGGGTTTCATCAAAAAGGCCTTCCAAATGTCCAATAATAGTCAGCAGGCACATGAGGAGGCTGAATAAAGTTCCAGTACCAATAAATTTCACTCGGAAATGTATTTTTCCTCAAAACTCTGTTTTGAGGAAAAACAAAGTATTTTAGGTTTTATTATATAAATTAATGTAATTTCAGTTCTTTCATATGTAAATCACTTCAGTGGCAACCTTGGTCACCTTGCCAAGCCTCAGTAGCTCCATCCCCTGCAAGGCAAACAAAAATCAAGTCATTCAGTTCATCAAAAGGCTCAAATAAAGTAAACTGCTCAAAAAACAGAGTTGAAAATTAAAGTTACAATGCAAACATTATAAAAGTGGGTTTTATGAATAAAAAATTAAAAGCTCTTGTATATAAATCATTTTCTCAATTCAAAAGCTCATTTTCATTCAAAGAACAAAGATTGAGCAAAGTGAAGGTCATGTTAAGCAAAGGAAGTGAGCTTGGAGAAAAACTGTGCAAATTTGTGGGCACGGCGCATACAAGAGGCGTGGCGCATAGGGTCACCCTCCTCAGTGTTAATTTGTACTGGCACGACACACACAGGGGGTGCGGCGCGTTGGGTTTGACGTGTGGCGCATAGAGCTGCGAAGCCCGATTTTCTCAAAAAATCCCTCAAATTGAAAAAATCACTCAAAACTTCTAGTGTGCAAGTAAGTCAAGCCCTTTTCCTTGCTAGTGAAGGATTTTTTCTTAAAATTTATGGTGGTTGTGTAAAAGAGAAATCAAACCCTACTTCCTTGCCATTTCTCAAGAAACCATTGCCTAGGGTTTGCATTTGTCATTTGCTGCCAAGTACATTCTACCACTCCCTCACATTTTCACTCCTCCATTTATTTTCCCAGCTTATCCACCCATTCCCTAACTCCCATATTCCTAAAAATCATTTACCCCTATCCCCAAATCTCATTCTCCCAAATCCTAACTACAAATCCCCAAACCCTAATTGTTGTCCCTAAGCTTACATATTAATCCATAATCCCATATTTCCCAAACAAAACCCTATTATAATAGTCCTAAAACCCCTCATATCCTCTCCCTCCATATTCCTTCATATATTCTTACCCTTGGTGGCAGAAAACTACAAACCCCATAAATCTCTTCATACTCATCAAGAAAACTCACCCACTAGCAAACATGGAGTTTGATCCTTCATATGACCGAGATGAAGAGACACACGGTGACTCTCCTACAGAAATACATGCAAGATGAGACCTCACAAGGGTGGAAAGCATATACGAGAGGAGCCTACTACACTTGCTGAGTTGCAGGCCTGCCCTCTTGCTATCACATGCTTCCAACACCAATCATGTTATGAGTTCTGTAAGATAGTTGCTAGAGTTCACTATCATCATGAGTTGGCCCGATTGTTTGTGCTTCATCTACATAATGGCCAAGCCACTCTAGCTGGTGTCACATTCACTTTAATGCCAGAGTCTATTTCTCTAGCAACCGACATTCCTAATATTGGAGAGAAATGGAATAAAAGGCAGAAAATTGACAGGGAATATTATGAACCATACATCAAGCCCGGTTATTTGAGACAACTCAGCAGAGTTTTTCCCTTTCGATACCTGAAAGATTCATATGCTCCTTTAATGAAACTGATAATGAAATATTTTAGCTGTGAGGGCCGTTTTTCTCGCCCATGTGCCTATCATATCAGATTGTTGATGCACTTTACCAGGGTGAGAATGATGAATATCCCCTACTTCATGTGCCGAAATATTAAGAAGATGACCACCCTAGTACAACAAAAGATTCAACAGTAGTTCAACAGTATATATCATTTTGCTCTCATTAAGATTGTGGTCATGCATCAGCTTGGTTTGCAGGGCATCTCATGGGAGGACTTCATTTCTCATGAGTTCTTCACAGCCCCTTAGGGACCTCCAGAGGCTTTTCAGGAGACAGGTGGACCTTCACATCGGCAGGAAGGTCATGAGACACATACTGCTAGTATGCTAGTGTTTGTCACCTATGAAAAGGGCACTAGATGGTTGTTTATAGCAGTAAAGTGAGTATTATCTCCACCTGAGGTGGAAGGGGTCTTGCTTCCTTCATTAGCACAACAAGTTCAAGACAAGGGCAAGAGGTAGTTACAGGATGAGGGGCCTTCAGGTGAACAAGAGATTGATTTCTTTCTCATTGAGGTTGATGATACTGATTTGGGCCCACAAAGCTCAAATCTCAAAGAAGTCATCTAGGAGCAAAAGGCAGGCATTAATGCTTTTTCCGTCAACTTAGAAACTCATTGTTGAGGCATATGGCTTATCATTACATAGTGAGAAACAAAGTCTGCAAGGCAAGAATCAGGAGCTTGAAAGCAAAGTTGAAGAGGGCATCGAGGAGGCGAAAGCAGCAAGATAGACTTTAGATATTGGTTGAGGCTTCCTTGGCCCAACACAGCACTTGATGGAGAAGAGTCAGCCCAAATTTCAAAAAATTTGGGACAATTTTTGCATTTTTTAAAATTTTGGGCTAAAACGCAGAATTTTTTGCCCTATGCGCTGCGCCACTTGGCACTCGCTTTTGATGGGAGGCTGCAAATGACAAAAACTCAGCATTTTTGGATTTGGCATGAAAAAATGTTCTTTTCTACCAATGGCCAAGAAATTTTTACTGGTTTTGAGCCCTCAAAAAGGTCAAAGACACCCAAAAAATGACCTTACTGCCCCTATTTTGACACATAGGAAGAAGTGTTGGGAGAACTCAGTTTTGGAGGGGAAAATGGAGGAAAAATTCAAAAATTAGACTTGTTCTGGAAATTAGATAGGCATGTCTTTCCAACAAGCGCACTTGAAGCAAATTTGGACACCTGAAAAGCCTCCAAAAGTGGCTGCAAATAGGCGCTACGCATAGGGAAATGAACGCGGCGCATTGGGTAAATTTTGCTCAGTTTGACCAAGAATACTCTGTTTTTCGCCTAGCTTCTTAAGAATTTGACTTTTCTCCTTCTTAATGTCAAACTTATGATGTAATGTAATGTAAATTGATGGATATTGATGTAATTATGTCAAATTTTCACTCATGGAGGTAGATTCATGTATCAAAAAGTTGTTTGCAACTGAATGAATCAGTTCCCTAGTTTCTAGAGGTAAGTTGTTCAATTGCCTAATTTCTAGTTCTTAGTTTAAAACTAGTTGGAACAGCTCCTAAACTTATGGGCTCGACCCCTAGAGGCTAGGATGAGTTGTGGTTTGCCTATATCTTGTGATTTTTCAGTCATTAGCATGGTTGGACTTTTGAGAAAGCTTGGAGCTTCATTGTATACTCATATCAACAGTTTTGGCTAAGGAATAGAGACCAGGGTTTACAACACTCTTTGGGATTCCTGTGGCATTTGTTTTGGTATAGTGCTTTCTTCTGTAATTGTGAGTTCATTTACGTTTTATGTATGCCATTCTCTCTCTTATTTCTTCTTAACTAAATCAAACAAGGGTAAAGGTAGAATCCATTGAAATTGCAGTGCTCTACCTAGGGTTTGCTTAGTTATTGATGTTTTCAGCTATTTGAAGAGGATCCCTAAGATTTTCTTGCCCTCTTCAACTCCTCACATGTCTAAATCTCCACATCTCATTCAATTTGAAGTGCCAAATCAGTTTCCTACATTGCCCCATTGAGATCTCTACAAAACTGAGCCTCATTCCCCACACCCAAAATCTGCCTTTCCATTTGAGCCAACAAAACATCATTATATTCAAATCAAACTCTTTTGCATACATACTTAGCCTGAAATCAGTCATCATATCAGTCATCTCAAGCCTTTATTGATCATATTTTGCTGAGTTTGACCAGGAGAGAGCCCTCTCCCGACTTGGTAGGGCTAGCTACTAGGTTAAGCATGGTTCGATGTTGTCCTACATCCTACCTTTCTCAGCTTGAAGTAGATTTAGGCACTAACATAGTGGTGACTCTGCTAGGGAAGAAATTGCTTGTTTGTTAGTATTCTTCATTTTATAAACTACGGGCGGGTTCTAAAGATTAACCAGGTAGCCTTCGAAACATTTTTGCTTTGCATTAGTGCAAGTAGATAAAAGCTACTTTAGTCAATCTCCAGTCTAGTCTTATAAACGGAATATCTAACCTGCAAATTGCCCCAGTACATCTCATAATTCTAATCTTTTGGATGATAAGTTTAGAATTTGATAGGCTGAATAAGTTGTGAATGTTTATTTGATTTCTTGGAAATAATAGCACATTGGCTTCCAGAAGATATATCAAAGCAAATTCAGATCCTGATCCTCCTCCTGTGTACAAAAATCCCAATCTTATTCCAAGAATCCTTCGTCAAGAAATTTCTGTGATTCCCGTGTTCAAGTTTCATTCATGTCCTGTGGTTTTCAAGTATCTTGAAGATCTTGAATTTAACGAACAATTTGATCTCTTGCTATTTGAAACTAAATCTGAAAGTGTGGTTGGTTCTACTATCTTAAATCTAGAGTTTGTCAAAGATCTTGAAACTGAAAAGGCTAATAAATCAATTGATGATTATATCTTGAAACAACTCCAAACTTTAATTGTAGCTTCAACCCATGCTGATTTCTTAGAGTCTACATATGCAACCCTTGGGTCCTCCACGATTGCATCTAGATCTGGAATTCCCACTGAACCTCCTTTCATTCCCACCTTTCTCGTGCAACCTTCTATCTCTGATAAAAAATATGCAGTGATGTCACATCTGTCCACTCCTTCTACTCCTCAAAAATCCAAAATTTCTTCACCTCCACACACACCTCATATACCCCATACATTAGCTATACCCACTCCCCCAACATCCCCAAGACCGATTGCAAATCCACCAAGAGCAATGGCTGCTTGGTTTGCACCCCTTGTGCTACCTCAAAATTTAGATGATATGCCCACCGATTATCAAAGAAAAATTCCATTGTTTGATGGAACTCCTCACCGTGTTATGGCTCAGCAACATGTGGATAGGATGATAGACTTCTTCAACCTTCATGAGATTGATGCAGAAAATGTGACAATGAGACTATTTGTACAAACCTTTGGTGGTGAAGTAAGGAAATGGTTCAGATATTTGCTGGCTGCAAGTATCACTACATTGGCTAATCTATAGAGACAATTCTTGGATCGCTGGGAAGTGAAGAAAAATCGTCTTCAAATCTTTTCCGAATATGAGAACATCAAGCGCAATGTTGGTAAGTCCATCCAAGATTATTCTATTAGATTTAATTCTATTTACTATGCAATTCATGATCATATAAAGCCACCTATGGGGCTGGCTTTAATAAATTTTCCAGATGGTTTTGATCCTGATATGGCCTATCAATTAAGAGAAAGAGATCTGGCCACTTTGGAAGACATGCAGAAGATTGCAGTCAGCGTTGAAGCAAATCTTCTTGCTAAGAAAGCTAGAACTAAGGCTGAAAAGAAAGTAACAATAAAGGAAGAAGTTTCCACGTCAGATCAGGTGCTTTGGAAGATGGAGAAGATGTTTGATAGATTGACAATTGACAAGCTTGAACCACAAGTCAAAAATCCCAACTTCCGTGGTCAACAGCAACCACAATTTAGAATCAAACAAAGAGAGCAGTGAGCACAAGGCCAAACAACACAACAGTTGGTGAAGACACCCTTACAGCAGAACTTTTTACATGGTCCAGAATGAGATGATGAGGAGAATGTAATTGGAGAAGAGAATCATTTCATTACACCCGATGATATGCCAATTTTTATCACTGAAGGTGAGGAGTATTCTGAGAATTCAACTGTACAAAGGGACGAAAATTTCATTTTGGAAAATGAGACAGTTCTTGAGGAAGAGTCTGATGAATATCAAAGAGGATACATGAATGCTTTGTCAGCCTAGCAACGAAAATATTCACTCCAAAGTAGAGATGTGCCCATAAATCAAATTCAAAAAAGGAAGGAGGCAGCAATGCCTAAGAATGATTCTCCCATTGTGCAGAAAAAGGGAAAAGAGACAGCTGATCCTACCAGCAACAAAATTCCATCAGCAAATGAAAGATCCAATCAGCCAAGTGTGTCAAAGGAGAAAACTAAAAAGAAGGATGTCTCAGCAAAAGAGGTAGAGAAAATTTCAGTTTTTAACTTAGAAAATGAAATTGCTAAGTTAAAAGTATCTATTCCTTTGACTGAGTTCATGAAGAATAGTAGCTACAAAGGTTGGGTGTCTAAAATTTTGAATTTAGATCCATCATCTGATATGGTGAACGTGGAGGATGATAGACCTGAGTTGATTTTTGGTCCAGCATTGGAAGGTCAGTCTCAAGATAGTGATGTAGCTCCTTTTTACATCAGTCTCAGGGAGCGTGACTATGTGTCACACAATGTTATGTTTGATTCTGGAGCCTCTCATAATCTCATGCCTAAGGCCAGGGATTGGATATCACTAGAAAGTATCATGACCTTTACTCTTTTGATTCTGGTAGAGTAAGGTGCATTGGTCTTATCAAGGATTTGGTTGTTAGTTTGGATCAGATTCCGACTAAAAATGTTTTGATGGATGTGGTTGTGGCGGATATACCTCCCAGATTTGGCATGCTTCTTTCCAGATCTTGGGGAGCAAAGATTAAAGGGACAATGCAACTTGATTTCTCCTATGCTACCATTCTTGTGTTCGGTCAAATGAGGAAACTATACCGGGAACAAAAGATGAAGTACATGATCACTATCAAGGAGAAACCAGTGAATCATCCAATCAACTATGTACATACTGATTTAGAATCATTTGTTTTGTATTCATATAGATTTAATGATGTAAATAGCCAAGTAGTTGAAGTAGAAGACATTCTCGAGATCACTGAAAATTTCAGAGAGGTCTTAAAGCAAGAAAGACAAAGACTTGATAGTATCGCTGAGCAATCACCCTTTCGACAGCATCAACATATTGATGGACAGCAAGGAAGAGAAATAGAGAAAACATAATTTCAACATTTGGAATAGGACGAAACAGGTCTATGGAGCATGGATTTTGATGGCACAGTAGGAAGGGAAGGTGTTGGAATTTCTATTTGGATATGCAACCCTGTTTTCACCCCAAACAAAGTGACAAGCAATGTAAGGGTCTATTCTTATAAACTAGCTTTTGATTGTTCAAATAATGAGGTTGAATATGAGGCTTTAATTGCTGGTTTGTAGATTCTTAGAAAGTTAAATGCTAAAAGGATTTCAGTGTATGGCGACTCTGAGTTAGTTATCAAGCAGGTGAAAGGGGAATACCAAGCTAAGCATCCTCGAATGTGGGCCTACCGCAATGTGATATTAGATATCTTGAAAGTATTTTCAGATTACACTTTGACATGTGCCCCTCGTGTTCAGAATGTCATTGCAGATTCACTTGCAACAGCAGCAAGTAATTTGAAAATTCTGATGAATTCAAACAACAAGTTTGAGATTCATGTGAAACATAATCCAGCTGTCCTCGACAATCAAAGGTATTGGCAAGTGTTTCAAGATGATGAAGAGATCGATGAATTTCTATAAAATGAAGGTAAATTCAAAGACACTTCTATTGATGTGGAGTATGATGATGGTGAGGCGGATATAAAAGTCAATCAGATGGAAGTTTTGCAGCTGAAAGACAACATCATTCCTAAAGGTCTAATCCCTTTAGAGGAGCTATTCGATCTGGATGATGTGGCTCGAAAACCGAGCTTGCTGCCAACCAAGAAAGGAGTTGAAGATGTGAACATTGGATCAACTAAAAATCCTAAAATGGTGAAATTATCAAAAGCGTTGCCTCCACAAGTAAAAGCAAAGTATATCAGTTTTCTATCTTCTTTACTGATGTATTTGCTTGGGATTATTCAGATTTGAAGGCATATGACACAAGCATAGTTCAGCATATCATCTCAATCAAGCCAAATCAAAAGCCTTTTCATCAGAAGCTAAGAAAAATAAATCCAAAGCTGTTGCCCTCAATTAAGAAGGAAGTGAATCGGTGGTACAAAGCTGGTATCATTGTCGCCATAAGATTTTCAGATTGGATTTCAAACTTGGTGCCCATGTGTAAGAAAGTAGATGAGATTCAGCTATGTATTGATTTTAGAAATCTGAATAAAGTATCTTTGAAATACAACTATCCATTTCCTAAGATGGATCACATACTTCAAAGAGTAGTTGGAGCATCTCGCATGTCGCTACTTGATGGGTATTCGGGTTATAACCAAATTCTGATCCATGAGGATGATAGAGACAAAACAGTGTTCACCACTCCGTGGGGAAATTTTCACTATGCAAAGATGCCTTTCGGATTGAAACATCCTAGTGTAACCTTTCAACGGGTGATGGATATCGCATTTGCTAATGAAAAAGATGTCTTTCTAGTTGTTTATCTTGATGATTTGAAAGTTCTCTCTAATTCAGATGAAGAACACCTTTATCATTTTAAGATTGTATTTCAGCGGTGTAGGAAGTATGGTATGTCTCTCAATCCAAAGAAAAGTCTGTTTGCCATGGATGAAGGCAAGCTTCTCGGTCATATTATATCAAAGGAGGGCATCCGCATCAATCTAGCTCAGGTGGAGGCCATTCAAAAGATTGATTTTCCATGAAGTAAGAAAGAAATCCAATCATTCAATGGTAAGATAAATTTCTTACGTCGCTCTGTGCCCATTCTTGCAGAACATCTAAGGGAAATCACAAACATTCTCAAAAAAGATAGCGTAGTAAGATGGACTGAGGAAGTAGTTAAGTCCTTCAATTTGGTGAAATTGGCCCTTTATTCAGCTCCGGTTTTGATCAGCCTAGACTATACTCAGGATTTTATTTTGTTTTCATTTGCCTCGGATCATACTATGGCAGTGGTCTTCATGCAGAAAAGAGACCAGCTTGACAAACCAATTGCATTTTTAAGCAGAACCATAAGAGATGTGGAATTAAAGTATAATATTATTGAAAAATAGGCCCTTGCTTTGGTAAAGGCATTGAAAGATTTTCGGGTTTATATTTTGCATTCTCACATCCTTGCTTATGTCCCTAATGCTGCTATTAAGGATGTCTTAGTGCAAACAGATCCAGAGGGGAGAAGATGCAAATGGATTGTTGCCTTGTTGGAATATGATGTGGAGATCAAACCAACAAAGCTCATCAAAGGACAGGGGATGGATAAACTAATGGCTGAGTCAAATTTGCATGCCTTGGACATTAATCTCATTGTTGGTATGTCTGAGGAAGATGAAGATAGTCTGCCCGCTCAGGTATCAGAAATTTTTCTTCTTTCTCCTTGGTATTCGGACATTGTTTATGTACTCCAAAATTTGTCATCACCACTTTGAATGGCTAAGAACAAAAGTAGGACACTGAAATTGAAGGCTGCAAAATTTTGTATCATGAATAATGCACTCTATTGGAAAGATCCCAGTGGTGTCTTGCTCAATTGTTTGGTTGAAGAAGAGGCAAAACAGGTTATGGAAGAATTTCACAGGGAGATTGCGGAGGACATCTTTTTTGGAAGACAATAGCCAATAAAATCTTGAGAGAGGGATATTATTGGCTAACTCTTTTTGCTGATGTGTACAAAATAGTAGCAAGCTGCGACGAATGTTATATTTTTCAAGGTAGGAGGAAGTTGCAGCCTTTACCACTCAAGCCCATTGAAGTAAGTGCTCCATTTCAGCAGTGAGGTTTGGATTTCATTGGTGAGATCCATCCTTCTTCTTCAGTACAACATAAATGGATCCTCACAATGACGAATTATTTCACCAAATGGATTGAGGTGATTCCCATGAGGCAGGCCACTGATTCGGTAATTATTTCATTCCTTGAAAACAACATTTTGTCTCGTTTTGGATATCCAAATAAGTTGATCACTGACAATGCATCAGCCTTTAAATCTAAAAGAATGATTGACTTTTGTCATAAATATCAAATCAATTTGGGGCACTCAACTGCCTATTACCCACAAGGCAATGGATTCGCGGAATCCTCAAATAAATCTTCGGTCAACATTATCAAAAAGATGATGGAAACTAACAAGAAAAGTTGGCACAAAAAGCTGGTCAATGCACTTTGGGTAGACATAGTAAGTCAAAAGAAATCTATAGGCATGTCTCCTTTCAAGCTTGTTTATGATGTGGACACAATCTTCCCAACCTCTCTGGTAGTCCTGGTGGTTAAACTCCTACAAGAAGTAGGTAGTGAAGATGATCACTTGTAGCAGAGAATCAATCAAATGATTCATTTGCGACAAACTAGAGAGGAAGTATTTCAAAAAGCTTTCAAGTTGCAAGAAAGAATGAAGAAGATATATGATCGAAAGGCAAAGGTGGACACGTTTCAAATAGAAGACATAGTGTTGAAATGGGATGCAATAAATGAAGAGAAAGGTAAACATGGAAAGTTTGAAAATCTTTGGAAAGGACCTTACAAGATTGTTGCATATCGGGGACAAAATGCTTTCCTTTTGCAAGAAATGAATGGCGAAGACTATCCTGGTGGGCCAGTCAACAGTTGGTTCCTCAAATGGTACTATTTGTGAAGTGTTTTCTGCTGTCATATGTATCATTGAACATACCGGTTTGTTTGAATTCCATTGCAAGTGTGTACTGTTTTCATTCTTCAGTTTGGAGCCCGAGGTGAAGGCTATAAAGTTGAAGTTTGATTTCAGTTTTGGTTTGGTTTGTTAGAGTTAGGTCTTTCATTTGATTTCAGTCTTGAAATTGAGTTAGTTTTGAGTCACATTTCAGTCATGAAATTGAGTCAACAGTTTGGTTTTGATTTGTCGAAGTTATTGACTCCATAACCCAATGGACAAAGGCACTGCCTACTTTCCCAGAGATCTATAGTTCTTGGCAACCCCAAGGAGCTACCATCCCCATTGGAGCCAATGTTAGTGTCGGTATCTTCATCCCTCCATTAGAGATCAAATTATCTTGTTGCATTGCATGTTAGGTGTCCCGCTTAGTCAGATGCATTCCATTAGGAGCATGGATCATTTGACGGTAGTGGCTGGTTGTACATTTTCCCTCATGTCTTTTACCTGCTGACCCATTTTCATTCATCAAAATCATCTGCAATCACTTTTTGTCTTCAAATTTGCAAAAGTATTTTCTAGGGTTTCAGCTTCATTAGGTCTAGGGTTTCATCAAGAAGGTCTCCAGAATGTCAAATAACAGTTAGTAGACACATGACGAGGCTGAATAAAGTTCCAGTACCAATAAATTTCACTCGGAAATGTATTTTTTTAGGTTTTATTGTATAAATTGATGTAATTTTAGTTCTTTCATATGTAAATCACTTCAGGTACAACCTTGGTCACATTTCCAAGCCTCAGTAGCTTCATCCCGTACAAGGAAAACAAAAATCAAGTCATTCAATTCATCAAAAGGCTCAAATAAAGTAAACTGCTCAAAAAATAGATTTGAAAAGTAAAGTTACAATGCAAACAATATAAAAGTGGGTTTTACGAATAAAAAATTAAAAGATCTTGTATATAAATCATTTTCTCAATTCAAAAGCTCATTTTCATTCAAAGAACAAAGATTGAGCAAAGTGAAGGTCGTGTTGAGCAAAGGAAGTGTGCTTGGAGAAAAATTGTGTGAATTTGTGGGCGCAGCGCACTGGGTGAGAGGCGCGGCACATACAAGAGGCGTGGCGCATAGGGTCACCCTCCTCAGTGTTAATTTGTACTGGCGTGATGCACACAGAGGCACGCTGCATTGGGTTTGAGGCACCACGCATAGAGCTGTCAAGCCCGATTTTCTTAAAAACTCCCTCAAATTGCCAAAATCACTCAAAAATTCTAGTGTTCAAGTAAGTCAAACCCTTTTCCTTGTTAGTGAAGGAGTTTTTCTTAAAATTTATGGTGGTTGTGTAAAAGAAAAATCAAACCCTACTTCCTTGCCATTTCTCAAGAGACCATTGCCTAGGGCTTGCATTTGTCATTTGCTGCCAAGTAAATTCTACCACTCCCTCACATTTTCACTCCTCCATTTATTTTCCCAGCTTATCCACCCATTCCCTAACTCCCATATTCCTAAAATCATTTACCCCTATCCCCAAATCCCATTCTCCCAAATCCTAACTACAAATCCCCAAACCCTAATTGTTGTCCCTAAGCTTACATATTACTCCCTAATCCCCTATTTCCCAAACGAAACCCTGTTATAATAGTCCCAAAACCCCTCATATCCTCTCCCTCCAGAGTCCTTCATATATTCTTACCCTTGGTGGTAGAAAACTACAAACCCCATAAATCTCTTCATACTCATCAAGAAAACTCACCCACTAGCAAACATGGAGTTTGATCCTTCATATGACCGAGATGAAGAGACACACATTGACCCTCCTACATAAATACATGCACCGAGGAGACCTTACAAGGGTGGCAAACATATATGATAGGAGCCTACTACACTTTTTGAGTTGTAGGCCTGCCCTCTTGCTATCACATGCTTCCAACACCAATCCTGTTATGAGTTCTGTGAGATGGTTGCTAGAGTTCAATATCATCATGAGTTGGCCCGATTGTTTATGCTTCATCTACATAATGGCCAAGCCACTCTAGCTGGTGTCACATTCACTTTAACACTAGAGTTTATTTCTCTAGCAACCAGCATTCCTAATATTGGAGAGCAATGGAATAAAAGGCAGAAAATTGACAGGGAATATTATGAACCATACATCAAGCCCGGTTATTTGAGACAACTCAGTAGAGTTTTTCACTTTTGGTACCTGAAAGATTCATATGCTCCTTTAATGAAACTAATAATGAAAT
Organism: Pinus taeda; assembly: GCA_000404065.3. NCBI lineage: Eukaryota > Viridiplantae > Streptophyta > Pinopsida > Pinales > Pinaceae > Pinus > Pinus taeda. Next base: position 184,705 of record APFE030686263.1, read on the forward strand.
ATTTCAACTGTGAGGGCCATTTTTCTCGCCTATATGCTTACAATATTAGATTGTTGGTGCACTTTACCAGGGTGAAAATTATGAATCTCCCCTACTTCATGTGCCGAAATATTGAGAAGATGACCACCCTAGTACAACAAAAGACTGCTCAGTAGCAGTTCAATAGTATATATCATTTTGCTTTCATTAAGATTGTGGTCATGCATCAGCTTGGTTTGCAGGGCATCTCATGGTAGGAATTCATTTCTCATGAGTTCTTCATAGCCGCTTAGGGACCTCCAGAGGCTTTTCATGAGACAGGTGGACCTTCACATCAGCAGGAGGGTCATGAGACACAGACGGCTAGTATGTCGGTGTTTGTGACCTATCAAAAGGGCACTAGGCAGTTGTTTGCAGCAACAAAGCGAGTATTATCTCCACCCGAGGTGGAAGGGGTCTCACTTCCTTCATCAGCACAATAGGTTCAGGACAAGGGCAAGATGCCATTACAGGATGAGCTACCTTCAGGTGAACAGGAGACTGATTTTATTCCCATTGAGGGTGATAATAATGAATTGGGCCCACAAAGCTCAAATCTCAAAGAAGTTATCCAGGAGAAATAAGCGGAAATTAATGCTTTATCCTTCAACTTAGAAAGAGCTAAGTGGATAATAAAGTACCTAGAGAAAAGAAACAAACAGGTTGAGGATCAGCCATCAATTATGGAGTTGTAAAACATACGGGAAAACTGCCAAGCTGCTAAAAGGAGGAAGGTGAAACTCACATCACTTGAGCAAGAAATCAATGCTGATCGAGAATCTTGGCTTGAAAGAGCCAATATCCACTTAGAAAGGTTGTTAGAGAAGTCCAACAGGGAGAAGACATTGTTGAGGCATATGGCTTATCATTACATGGCGAGAAACAAAGTCTCTAAGGCAAGAATCAAGAGCTTGAAAGCAAAGTTGAAGAGGGCATCGAGGAGGTGAAAGGAGCAAGTTAGACTTTAGATATTGGTTGAGGCTTCCTTGGCCCAACACAACACTTGATGGAGAAGAGTCAACCCAAATTTCAAAAAATTTGGGACACTTTTTGTATTTTTGAAATTTTTGGGCTAAAACACAGAATTTTCTGCCTTGTGCACCTCGCCACCTTGCGCTCGCTTTTGATGGGAGGCTCCAAATGACCAAAACTCAGCATATTTGGATTTGTCATAAAAAAATATGCTTGTGTACCAATGGCTAAGAAATTTTGACAGGTTTTGAGCCCTCAAAAAGGTCAAAAACACCCAAAAAATGACCTTACTGCCCCTATTTTGACACATAGGAAGCAATGTTGGGAGAAATCCATTTTGGAGGGGAAAATGGAAGCTAAATTAAAAAATTCCACTTGTTCTGGAAAGTAACCAGGAAAACCTTTCCAAAACGCACACTTGGAGCAAATCTGGACACCGGGAAGGCCTCCAAAAGCGGCTGCAAACAAGTGCTATGCATAGGGAAATCAACGCGGCGCATTGGGTAAATTTTGCTTAGTTTGACCAAGAATACTTTGTTTTTCGCCTAGCTTCTTGACAGTTTGACTTTTATCCTTCTTATTGTCAAACTTATGATGTAATTTAATGTAAATTGATGGATCTTGATGTAATTATGTCAAATTTTCAGCTGTTTGAAGAGGATCCCCAAGGTTTTCTTTCCCTCTTCAACTCCTCACCTGTCTAAATCTCCATATCTCATCGAATTTGAAGTGCCAAATCAGTTGCCTACCTTGCCTCATTGAGATCTCTCCAAAACTAAGCATCATTCTCTGCACCCAAAATCTGCCTTTCCATTTGAGCCAACAAAACATCATCATATTCAAATCAAACTCTTTTGCATTCATACCTAGCCTAAAATCAGTCAACATACCAGTCATCTCAAGCCTTTATTGATCATATTTTGCTGAGATTGACCAGGAGAGAGCCCTCTCCCGACCTGGTAGGGCTAACTAACAGGTTAAGCATGGTTTGATGTTGTCCTAGATCCTACCTTTCTCAGCCTGAGGTAGATTTAGGCACTAACAGTTCCAACCAGGATTCAAACTCTCTACAACTCCTGATGAACTTTGAACCTACAAATCAACCAATTCAAATACACATAACAACATATAGATAAAGCATTGTAGTGAAATCAACTTTATATCATATAAGTAGATGGTAATTATACATTGAAATAGTCATTCATATATAATCCATAACAATAACATCAGATGCATAAACAAGGTTTTTATCAGGAACAAGACAACGTTTCTTTTTATTGTAGAAAACTACAATAAAAACATGGAAAGAGTTCACCTGAGTCTTCCTCTTCTAGTTCCAAGCGGAACTGTCCTCCAAGTTTGTCCAGTCCCAGTATTCAACAACATCCTTCCATAACCAATACCATGATATCTCCAAGCATATGAGAGAACATAAAAAATCAAGGAAAAAGGGTTTTTTGAACTTGGGGAAGTGCTTGAAGCATAGGGATTCTTTAGACTTGATCAGGGGATAATCTCAATATAGTAATTCTATCATTTCTCTCCTCCTTAAGGCCTTCCCATTGAAGTATTTTTATACTTCTCCCAAATGCGTTTTCTAGTTGGGAAACAGTTGGGAACAGTTAGGCCATAGGCACTAATAGGTAATCAATAGGTAAAACTCGTGATCTCCACCCATAGTTAAGGAAATTTAATTTTTTTAAGTGTTTTGACACATATACGCGAGTTGGGTATAGACTGACCCGCGTGTACACTCTTTTAACACAAGGCAAAGTAGTGTACAGGGAGCAAAACACTATTTTTAAAATTTTTGGACTATGTCTAGAGGGAGGGGTTGCCCTAGGCCATAAAGCAAGCATCACAAATACAAAGGGTGATATTTGGAGCTATTATAGATGCCCCGTAATATATGAGGTTAGAAGGGGTACATGATGGCCGAAATGTGTTAAGTATATGGAAAGAAAACCTGTCAAAAAATGAGAAGGACTTCACCAGATTTCAGCCTACCAAGCCAGTAAAAGAATATTAGAAAGAAACAACTATCTGAGGCGGTCATACCCATGATCAGAGAAAGTAAAACATGTTCGCATATCAAGTACAAGTGGATCCACTATGTATACAAGTATAAGGAACTAAAAGTACATAACGGATCAGCTGATCATGATCGAACAAGTACATGTCTAAATATCACATATAAGAAGATGATCAATGAAGCTGATCACTGATGTCAAAAACTGATCCCAATAGTACCAAATGAACATGATGGAATAAGATGATACTACATCGCAACTCGAATGCCAGCGTATAGGATGTCGCTGTGAAGGACTGCAATGTAGAATGTGGAATGGTGTCAACTAGCAACAATAGGAGCAACTGACAAGTGAACCAAAGAATGCTGATGCAACCCGAGGTCTTCACCGACCGCCGTGGTACATTTCTGCACAATTGGAATAAATGATCTGAAGTCGACCATGTGAGAAACAGTATGATTATCGGTCATTGATGTGTACTGTTAACAAACACAAGACTACTCACCGATAATGATAATGGGAGTCAAGGTACATAGTACAATCTAACAAGTGTGAATACATGAGCTGAAGTCGAACACCTAGAAGAATCTATCAATCAAGAGACAATGATGGTTTCCCACTGTCGATAGTGAAGGATCTGCCACTGATGACTGCAAACCCCAAGGTACTGTGAAATGGACTCTAGACCTTTTCCCTAGAGTAATGATTCGTAGTCGATAGGGAACGATCCACCAGAAGGAAGGAATTATGGCATCCTTCATCAATCTAGTCTGAGTGTAACCCATAGGCCAATAATGTGGAAGGAATCAGATGAAAAAAGATGTAGTAACCCGACCGAAGCACGTTTCTAGCGTACACAAGATGTAGCTAGCGCACGATATAAACCCTCTGAAACAACCAATAATAAAAGATGACACAGAGATGAGGAATCCACCAATAAGGTTAAATGGAAACCAAGGCACTGTACGAATCCCAATGTGTGATAATGAAAATTGATGTCGAACATAAGGGAAAACACTCAGTCAAAGATCCATGATACTGATCAATGTTGAGCACAAGGTGACCTATCAATAATGAAAATAGGGGTAGGGTGCAGCTCTAGGCCTATCCTCACAGCAATATGTCATCATCGATAAGGACAAGACCAGATAGCAAGAAGTCAATGGAGTGTTAGAAAATTAAATATTACGGAGCAATGGAACACATAAAATATTGTAGAAATCTAAACACAGAAAACGCACAAAACAAGAGAGACATAGATATATGTGGTTCACCCAGTTTGGGCTACGTCCACCTCGAACAACCAGTCCTTCCTTTCTATTATCCAACAAAACGAAGAGACACAACCTACAACAAATCCGCTCTAATTTCCTCTGTTTACTGTCATAGTCTCACCTCTCTGTTTCTCACTCACACTGAATACGCATCTATCTCATAGCCTCAAATACAATGCCCTCATACAAAGAGAGGGGTTGCCTTCTAAGGTAAAAAACCCTAAACTAAACATAAGTTCTACCGTCAGATCATCCGCCTAATGAATGACCCAGATTGACTAGAAATTACTATACTTTTACAAGGAAAATTTACATCTGTTTTTAGCTTCGGGGGCACTACCCCCGAGCCCCCACCGGGGGATTGTTGGCCCCCGGATCCCCCAGCTGGGGGGGATCGGCCCCCTCGGACCCCCACGGGGGGAAAAGTCCCCGCACCCCCGCTGGAGGGTGTACAAAACCTCCTGGGGTATACCTCCGGCTGAAACAAAGACCTCTGAACAATCATGCTCCACACACAACATGGGGAACTTCTCAAACTGGCATGAGTAAAGGACCAATATAACTGATGTGATGATAGACAAGACACTGACAACCATGATGGCTGACTAAAATATAGGTCAAGAGACACCGCAGAGAGGCCAACACAGGCTTACTTCTCTTGAACAAAAGCACGACTCAATGATGACTATGTGGCAACATATGATAACTCTGTATAAGTTCGTCATGCAGGAGGCACGAACGAACTCTCCATATGATTGGAAGAGATAACCAATTGGAGGAGAACTGACTCAATAATAAGGTTAAGGCATACCTAAGTCAAACTAAATCCCACCCAAATGGAGGAGAGACTTTATTTTAAGTGCTTTGTTCAAGGGCGACACAACTGACTCTAGCTACCAACAATATATGGAAATGTTGTCATGTTCCCGCTCTTTTTGGAATACATAACTTTTTTGTCGTTTACTTTAAGCTGGAAAAAGAATAAAAGAAAGATATAGTACAGTGGAAAGAACGAGTTTCAATGAAACAGATGTTCTAGTTCCTAGGATGGGAACATTCCTATGCTCAATGCAGAGAGGCGAAGCTGGTCAAGAACACTCAAAGGGAAGTTCCTTCCATGGGTCTGAGGGTGTGTCAAGTTGCAGAAGCTAAGGGATTGCAAGTTTGGTTCTTGTAGAAGACATGGTCAAAAATTGGCTTAAACATGAGTCTAGGGGAAGTCGGCTCAAGGCCAAAAGGTGAAAATGGTCAAAATGCAATGCAGTAGTACAAACCAACACAAAGGAGCCTCTAGGGTATAAGGTTAGAATGAAGCGAAGAAGCAAAGAGGAGAGTCTTCAATGCACAAGTCATGGCGGGACTAGAGAAGACTCCCAAGCCTACTCAATGAAACAACATGGGCAACCAATGTTAGTGAGGTTCTAGCTATGATGCCGATGTAAAGGATGGCTCTACCATCGTGTCATGATTTAAAAAACCGATGAGTGAACATGGTTTACTAACCATAACACGATGGAATGGACCCTATGGCAAGTGTATCGACAAATGGAGGCTAGTATGCAAAATGCAACGAAAAATGGTTTCCCTAACCTATATGCCAGTGAGTAAACAATACTTTCCATGACGGGTCAGCAGCCATGGAACCGATGTGAAATTTCCAAAGAAGCATCCAAAATGTTCTGAAAAGCAACCTATTCTCGACAATCCAAGCTGACAAGTTAAAAGATTCATGAGACGAAAAAAATCAGGTTTTGAAAAAATTTAACATTTTCAAAGCTTATAAAATGACCTTTTGGCTCACCATTTGTACCATTTGTGTTGAGAGCAAAAGCTGTGGGAAAAAAGAGAGCAAACTTGCTGTTTGGTCAATTTAGTGATGTCTAAATTGCAACTTTTAAATGTCAACCCGGGGCTCATAAGCTGATGAAGTGAGGTGTACTGTATGTACTTAGGCAACTATTTCTTGAGCTTTCGTCGTTTTTAACTTTTTAGGGTTATTTTCAAGTATATCTCTCCTAATGTGATGTGATGAAATAAAGTGAGTGAAGTGTGTGAGATTGTGATGTGCTTTTTACAACTTAAAAGTACTCTACAAGAAAGCTTGAAATGAAATCAATGCTTAAAGGAAAGTAAAGGCATCAAATAAAAGACTAATGACATTGGCCCAGTGCCTCTGCTGCTGCAAGGAAATACAAATGAAATCTATGTCAAATAACAACTAAGCAATGTGAAACTAAAGTAAATCTATCTAAAAGAAAGACTAGTCACAAATACTTTAACTTCCTCTTAACCTCTTGCCTTTTAACTGAATATGTCATGTGATAATCAATTAAAAACAAGTCAAGCAATTGTGAGTTCTTGAATCACTAAATCAAGCTGCGCTAACTAATATCTTGGTCCTTAATAAAGATATTAAGTTATGAGAAGAGACCATCAATAGATAAACAACTTGATGTCTACAAACAAAAAGCAAATATGCAAATTAACTAAGTGATAATGAGGAAATAAAGGCTGCAAAACAAAGGAGGTCAGCAACATAGACAAGATGATCACACATGTCACTAGTTGTGCAAAAGAAAAGCATGAAACTGTCCCGGGCACATCTAAGAAACCTGCATAACACACTGATGAGTCATGAAAAGTACAGAAATGTAAACAAGCAGAAATTGAAATGTATGTACAGCTATTAAAACACAGCAATTAAAAGCATTATATACATGAAATAAGCAAACGAAATGCAGGAAATTAAAAATACTATACAGGCCTTTAGTAAACAGGGGCCCTCTGCCTACTCCAGCTGTTTCAAAGATCAATCACACACGTAAATGGAATAACAGTCTTCTCATGTATTATGCATGAAATAGGAAAATATAGTGGGAATTCAAAAGTATATAACAGCAGCTAACAACTAACTTGTCCAGCGTTCAAAGACGCTTTATTTATAATTGTAGAAGGCGAACTAACTTAACGAAATCTAAGTAATTCGAACAGCTGAATAAAAACACGTAGTCTTGCTACGTCCTTGGATCTAGGCAACGGTCATTGTGGGCATTCAATCCGTTGTTGGATTATGTTTCCCACTACCTTCATAACTGAGGACGATGCCACCTGTTCTTCACGTGCTCTAAAATAGAACACGCAGAGCCGTGCCACCACCAATGACCTCTGTTTGACCGAAGTTGCCTCCTCATTGACCACGGGCTTTGATGACTGGTTTGGATGATCTGGAGGGACACATACCATGTCCTTGGTTCCACGAACTTGCCCATGTGGCTCTTCTTCCTGGAGGACACCTGGAAAATAACGTTTAATAAAACAGCTGCGGATTCCGGGGTTGGCTGCGGAAACCGGGATCAGCTGCGGAAAACCCTGTGTAAACCCTGTATGAGCTGCGGAAACACAGCACCTTGAACCAAAATTCTAAACCAAACACAGTCATTAGCATAATTAGAAAACCATGTAAAGAGTCCTAAAATACAACGATTTGAGCAAATTGATGGAGGGAATGAGTGGAAAAATAGGGAAATGAATAGGAAAAAGAGGCTGGGAGGATGTGTAAAGAAGTGTAGGTTTGAGGCTCAACATACCCCCACTGTGAAGGTGTTTCATGTCCTCATGCAACCAAAACTTTTTCATTGTTTTTAATCCATGTACTCAGATGCTTCTGCCAAAACATCTAGCCTTCTTCTCTTTCTCCTTGTTGCCAAAATTGTTCTTGGTTTCTTAACTAAACACCTGAACCTCAAATTGATCAATGCCCTGCTGAGTTTCTTACATTTCCCTTTCAATTTTCTGTTCTTCTTCTGCCAAATTCCTAAGTGAAGCATTGTATTGTCATGGACCATTTTGTCCACTTTGCTTTGTTCTTTCAATGCTTCATTTTCTTGTTTAATATGCCGGTTCAGGACTTCTAGTTCAAACACCTCTTGTTTTAAAGATTTGACCTGTTCATCAAGAGGCATTATAGTGCTTGGATCAGCAACTGATTGTTCCAAGGCCTCCAAATAATCATATAACTCCTGCTGGTTAGGGTCAATCTCAGGTGTCCTTCTTGGGCTATGTTCAAAATTAATTTCTGTTTGAGGTTCTATTTGAAAGGGACTCTCCTCACGTGGAGGAGTGGACTCAAGGCCAAGCTGAGCTGGAGTCTTTTCAGGTGTAGCTTCTCCCAAATCAATGAAATGTGACTGTTTTTCTTTAGTCACACTCATCTTTCCCTTCAGCCTGCTGCTTCTTCTCACTTGTACATTAGTGCTCTTTTGCTGGGCACTCTGTTTTTCTTTCTGTTTCCTCTTTAAGAGGGCAGTGGCTTGAAGTTGTGCTAATCTATCAGCCAAGGTTTGGGAGTCTTCTTCTACTGAAGTTTCAGGTGATGGTGATGATTCATGAACAATTGACTTCCCTTTATCCTTTTTCTGTTTCTCTTCTTCCTGGGTAATTTCCTGAGTTTGCACAATAGGTGGGTCTTGGGCAGCAACATCTTTTTTCGTTCTCCTACTTCCTTTTGGGATTTTAGGAGAACTACTAGCAGAAGCTTCAGCCACTTCTTGGAAATGATTCCTGAACAAAAACTTTTCCCATGTATCCTTGTGATTTTTCAATTGTTCTTCTATGAGAATTATAATGAGGCCGTGATGATATAAGTGGGGTTCAATATGGCCTACATTCTTTTGGACAGTGGAACTCATTTTCTTTAGGCTTCTTAGCAAAAAGTAGGGTAGAGTGATGGCATGGCCTTCCATAAAATTCATCATAATCCTTGCATGGTACATATACATGGTACCAAAGCGGCCCACACATGTAATAAACTTTTGAACAAGTAATAGCAATGCAGTCCATTCTTCCTTAATTACATGTACAAGAATCCCTTTAGTAAATATTGAAGTGTCCATACCTGGGTTCTTGAGCATATCCTTCCATGCCTGATCTTCCACCCCTCTGTTCTTGAACCATCTATCTCCCACCTGAGGTAGACTGGTTGCTGTGGCTATTGTATTCTCTGTTATTGTAAATTTCAGGTCCCCTACTTCCACGGTATTTCCATTGAAGGACCGAGCAAATGCCTTCGTTACCTCTTTGTCATATCCTCTGAATTTTTTAATGAAATTTAAACCTTTTTCTTTTTTTAGTGCTTCCTTCATCTGAGGATATCCTTCTAAATATTTTGGACCTTCGGGTTCAGCTCTAAGCAGCTTTCCCATCTTCGGCTCTCAATCTTCAGCTGAAGTTTTGACTGTATATGACTACTCAGGGAGGATGCTTCACGAAAAAGCAGATGAATTATGGCTGTAAGTAGAATAGTCACAATGCGAAGCGTTTTACAGACTGTAAGTGGGGTTTGGAACAGAGCTGTAGAGTTTACAACGGAAATGGGGGTGAAGATAGTGTGCATATGAGGGAGTAGAACACAAGAATGAGTTCAAATGCATGCGGAAATCGAGTGATAAGGGTATGGCATAACGGTCAAATCCTTTAGAGCCAAGTGGCTTCGCACACGTATCAGTATTGGCTGCGGAAATCATGTAGTGAAGAGACGTAGTGTAATAGGTCACTTCCTTGTATGGCCAATAAATGAAATAGCAGTCCCATTTCGAGTTTAAATTAAGGGTGATCATGGGACCGTTAGAAGGGTATGAGGTGGATGAAGGATTATCATGGAGGAGAAGTGTGATGATCTTTGCCAAATCATTGCATTTAGTGGCTCTTCCACGATTTAATAACTATGCATAAAATTACATTAAATTGTTGGTTGGAAAAGATTTTGATCATACCTTCATGAGTGTTGCAATTTGTTTGATTAGGGTTGTTGATCCATTATTGCTTTTTGATCTTGCAGGTGCCTCATATCCTTGCTGCCCTTGGTGATGATAATGTGAACCTTTGACTGAGATTTTCCTTTAGAAACAGAGTGTTGTTAGCTGTAGAGACAGAGTCATTTCTAGCTGCGGAAACTGG
>APFE030686263.1:200327-299103 GCA_000404065.3 Pinus taeda
TGATGGAGGTGTCTCTTGCCTATTTCTTGAAGTAGATGGAGTTGTGAAAATCAAACTCTTGGCTCTAGCTAAAAACCTTCCCCTAGAATCTCTTGCTCTATGCATGTCATTTTTATTTTTCTTCAAGTCAGGGTAATAATTCTTTTTCTGTTCTTCCAGATCACTCTAGGTGTAAGAAGAGAGCATACTCAAGAAACTATTAAACCAATAACTTTCTCTTTTCTGATCCTCCAGATCACACTAAGTGAAAGAGGAGAGCATACTTTGAGAGGTTATTAATCTTCCTTTATTGAAATTTTCTTTTTTTTATAGTTTTTTCTAGAAATTGGCTACCTAATTTCACTTCCCCGGCAACAGCGCCAAAAATGTTTAGTCAATTTAGTGATGTCTAAATTGCAACTTTTAAATGTCAACCCGGGGCTCGTAAGATGATGAAGTGAGGTGTACTGTATGTACTTAGGCAACTATTTCTTGAGCTTTCGTCGTTTTTAACTTTTTAGGGTTGTTTTCAAGTATATCTCTCCTAATCTGATGTGATGAAATAAAGTGAGTGAAGTGTGTGAGATTGTGATGTGCTTTTTACAACTTAAAAGTACTCTACAAGAAAGCTTGAAATGAAATCAATGCTTAAAGGAAAGTAAAGGCATCAAATAAAAGACTAATGACATTGGCCCAGTGCCTCTGCTGCTGCAAGGAAGTACAAATGAAATCTATGTCAAATAACAACTAAGCAATGTGAAACTAAAGTAAATCTATCTAAAAGAAAGACTAGTCACAAATACTTTAACTTCCTCTTAACCTCTTGCCTTTTAACTGAATATGTCATGTGATAATCAATTAAAAACAAGTCAAGCAATTGTGAGTTCTTGAATCACTAAATCAAGCTGTGCTAAGTGATATTTTGGTCCTTAATAAAGATATTAAGTTATGAAGAAGAGACCATCAATAGATAAACAACTTGATGTCTACAAACAAAAAGCAAATATGCAAATTAACTAAGTGATAATGAGGAAATAAAGGTTTCAAAACAAAGGAGGTCAGCAACATAGACAAGATGATCACACATGTCACTAGTTGTGCAAAAGAAAAGCATGAAATTGTCCCGGGCACATCTAAGAAACCTACATAACACACTGATCAGTCATGAAAAAGTACATAAATGTAAACAAGAAGAAATTGAAATGTATGTACAACTATTAAAACACAGCAATTAAAGGCATTATATACATGAAATAAGCAAACGAAATGCGGGAAATTAAAAATACTGTACAGGCCTTTAGTAAATAGGGGCCCTCTGCCTACTCCAGCCGTTTCAAAGATCAATCACACACGTAAATGGAATAACAGTCTTCTCATGTATTATGCATGAAATAGGAAAATACAGTGGGAATTCAAAAGTATATAACAGCAGCTAACAACTAACTTGTCCAGCGTTCAAAGACGCTTTATTTATACTTGCAGAAGGCGAACTAACTTAACGAAATCTAAGTAATTTGAACAGATGAATAAAAACATGTAGTCTTGCTACGTCCTTGGATCTACGCAATGGTCATTGTGGGCATTCAATCCGTTGTTGGATTATGTTTCCCACTACCTTCATAACTGAGGACGATGCCACCTGTTCTTCACGTGCTCTAAAACAGAACACGCAGATCCGTGCCACCGCCAATGACCTCTGTTTGACCGAAGTTGCCTCCTCATTGACCATGGGCTTTGATGACTGGTTTGGATGATCTGGAGGGACACATACCATGTCCTTGGTTCCACGAAATTTCCCATGTGGCTCTTCTTCCTAGAGGACACCTGGAACATAGCGTTTAATAAAACAGCTGCGGAATCTGGGGTTGGCTGCGGAAACCGGGATCAGCTGCGGAAAACCCCGTGTAAACCCTGTGTGAGCTGTGGAAATGCAACACCTTGAACCAAAATTCTAAACCAAACACAGTCATTAGCATAATTAGAAAACCATGTAAAAGGTCCTAAAATACAACGACTTGAGCAAATTGATGGAGGGAATGAGTGGCAAAATAGGGAAATGAATAGGAAAAAGAGGCTGGGAGGATGTGTAAAGAAGTGTAGGTTTGAGGCTCAACACTTGTCCCCCAAAGAATAGGACCGTTCAAATTGTATAAAAATCATCAGGTAACCCCAATCTTAGCTTGCATCACTTTATGATTGTTTTTAGAAATTTTTATTGAGATTTCACCGTAGGAATTTATGTTAAAAATTTCAACGTGGCATATACATGGGTTGAATATTATAAACCCACGTACACTCAGGCCCTACACGCTACTGTGTATGAAAGGGACCCGCGTATACGTGGTTTGAAATTTAAACACCAAAAACTAACGGTTGGAAATCAATTTTCTTTCAGGATGACAATCACCTGGAGAGAGAGAGAGAGAGCATACTACCATTGATAATGAAGTTATGAGTGATCAGCAGGCCTTAGATGCTTTGAGGGGATGTGGTTTATTAGAATTCTTCAAAATCCCAAATATGAAGGCCAACACTTGCTTGCTTGAAATGTTGATCCACTACTGGAGTATTGAAGATGATGCTTTTATGATTGATCAAATGCCTTTGAGGATAGAAGTAGAAGATATTTACTTTATCACTGGTCTTTCCCAGAGAGGATAAGTTGTACATTTGACTGGCCGATCATGAGGTAGCATTTCAATGGAAGACTACGTGCATATATACTGTCTGGGGCATCTTGAGAAAATTGAAAGCCAAATTCCAATAAAACATGTAGAGAGTTTGTCCCTGAGAATCTTACTGTTCACCATAGCTAGGATAAACAGATCAGCCTCATTGCACGAAGCATCACAACTATCCATGAGCTTGGCCGTGGAGTGTCTCACTATAGTTTTTGATTGGTGTACACCTATTCTTACCAACATGAAGAGCCAATTGTCCTCCATTCAGAAAGGACAGACCAAAATTTTTGGATACAGGACCATTTTGTGCTTCTTCTTCTTCGAGAAGGCTCCAGGGCTATGTTCCAGAGTATCAGTTTCTATCAGTAGCCCATGAGATCCTCGGATGGGCAAGTGGGCCGACCTGATGAAATGCCTTGGAGGCGGAGACGTGCCGAGGACTACTTTCGATGATGAGTTCTTCTCCTGGTGGGAACAACAAATCATCACTGTGGATGACTATCCTTATGCTGGCATGGATTTCAGAGGAGATCCGGACTTGGTGTTGCCACCAAACGCCACATGGGGAGAGATAGATAACCATTTTTTAAGTTTTATCAATTTTTAAGATTTTTTTTTATGTTTTTTAAATATGAAAATGAACTTAAAGATATTTTTGATGGGATTAAAAATACAGACATAATGCTCTTGTTCTAGATGTGAGTTTGATATGACCAGACAGATTTCCACAGCACAGGGGTCGCGAAAGAGGTGCCGAAGAGGCGGTAGTAAAGACAGAGAGGGTCCTATATGCAGTCCAACGAAACTTGGTGAGAATGACTCACCAAGTATCAATGGAGGCCATAGAATATCTACCTGAGGATATGCAGCTCTGTGTGGTAGGAGTGCCACGCAATTGGGTTCGCCTCTTTCGGCGTGTGGCCAAAGCAATAGTCACATACTTAGCCGTTCATCCTGAGCTGGGTCATTAGATATATTGGACATGATTATGGGCATTTAGTCCCAATTTTGTATATTATTTTTGAAACACTTTATGTACAGACGGGCAATTTTATGATATATATACAGTTCTATATTTTTTATGTTTGTTTTTATCTTGATGAATGAGTGATATGTCAATTTAATGCTTGATTAACAATAGAATCCACTAATGAATTGTCAGGTTTTGGAATGTGCAAATAAGTAATAAAAACAAATGATCTTTGCAACACCCTCACTCTAAAAAATTGGCGATATAAATAAGGATCCCGAACCTAATAAATATTATTCAATTGTGACACTACCAGTTGTGAGTCAAGATACACTACCAATGAATCAATTCCATAAGAAATACCTTCAGATAGTAAATTAATGACGACATCATATTCGGAAATATTATTTGACGCATAACCAATACATACTCCCCTTGACACCATCAACTGACCAGATGGATAATAAATCACCCAAGCTGTGGAAGCAAGATTCTAAGTGTGCTGACTAGCACCATCGGCTAATCTAAAATAAGCCAAGTCATCCATCAACACTTGCCAAAGCAGATAAAAAAAGTGTCAATGTCACAAAAACTCCCAATAGAATATGTACAAAAATACAAAATATACAAAGAAGCCATTTCCTCAATCGTAACCTAAGCAAATTACTTCTTGAGGTAGAGCCCATTTTAGGGCTCCGCCAACTTGTTCCCTTCAAAATTGACTAATTCGTAAGCCCCTTTTCCTAAAAATCGTTTCATTATGAAGGGATCATACCACATAGACTTGAATTTTCCTGCCCCAAGGCATCTTTATCTTGGTTGTAGACCAAGACAAGATTTCCTTCAAAAAAGACTCGAGGATGGACAGCTTTATTGTACTGAGTTTTAACCCTTTTCTTATTAGCTTCATTGATTATGGCGGAATCTCGACGCTGCTCATCTAGATGTTCCAAATAAAGGTGATGCTCTTTGAGACTAGAGGTATTGGGAGGGAGCTCAAGAGCCAGCTTAAGGGATGGAATTTTGCACTCAACAGGAAAAATAGATTCTAGCCCGTAAACTAATTGAAAAGGTGTAAAACTGGTGCTAGTCTTTACCGAGGTTCGGTACGCCCAAAGAGCTAGATATAACATGAGATGCCAATTGGAGTGATTTTTGTCAATTTTCCTTTGTAGGATCGTCTTGAGGGACTTATTCATGGCTTCGACTTTCCCATTAGCCTGAGGATAATACAGAGATGAATGCTCCTGCCGGAAGCCCAATTTAAGAGCCAATTTGGATATCAGCTGGTTCTAGAAATGACTGCCATGATTAGTGACAATCTCTCTTGAGATACCTAAATGAGAAATGATCTAATTGAAGAGAAACAATGCCACTGTTTCACTATCATTTTTATAAGTGGGCATGGCCTCATCCCACTTCGTAAAGTATTCTACGAACACTATAATGTACTTCTGGTTCATTGTTGAAAGTGGATTACAAGTAGTAAAGTTGATACCCCACTTTGTAAAAGGATCAAAAGTGATAACAATGAAAAGAGGAGTTGGATGCGCACACATCTTATGAGTATAAACTTGACAAGGATGGCAACATTTTCCCACTTCAATACAATCTTTGAAAAGTGAAGGTCGAAACTAGCCGGCAGGCAAGATTTTTTGGGCTGTAGAAAGCCCTGAAAAATGACCACCACAAGCTCCATTGTGGCAGTCATTAAGATAAGACTCTCCTTCCTCTGAGGTTAAACAATTCCTAAGGATTAAATCAACCCCTTCGCGATATAATGTATCACCAATGATGACATAGTTCTTAGCTAGGTGACATAATTTTCGACGTTCGTCCTTGGAGAAGGTGGGAGGTAACTTCAAAGTTTGGAGATAGATTATGATATCTCTATACTAGGGATCTTGTGAAGAGATGAGGAACAAATGTTCATTGGGGAAACTTTCCTCATAAACAGTATCTTCTCCACAAGGCAACTTGGAAATTAATTTTGCAAAAACCAATGATTTCTTAGACTTGGCCGACAAGAACTCGAGATCGAATTCTTGTAAAATAACAATCCATCGATTGTATTTTCACCCAATCAATCGCCTACTGAGGAAAAATTGGAAAGGATTGACCACCACTAAGAAAAATGTTTTGTGTAGAATATAATGGCGAAGTCATTGGACAGCATGAACAGTTGCCAAGGCTAATTTCTCAACCGAGGAATAGCGTAGTTCAGGGCCTACCAAGCCTTGACTCAAGTAGTAAATCACATGCTCCATGAGAGCATCATCTTCCTGAACCAGAACCATACCTATGGTTGATTCTGTGGCTGTAAGATATAAAAGGAAATCTCTATCATAATCCAGTGGACTAAAAAATGAGGCAGAGATTAACGCCTACTTCAAGGCATCAAAAGATCGTTGTGCAAAGTTGTTCGATAAGAATGGAACTCCTTTCCGAAGAAAACACATAAATCCTTTAGTTATCTCAGCATAATTTGCTATAAACTGTCTCAAGAAATTTTCCTTCCCCTGAAGACTTTGAAGTTTTCAAATGGAAGACGGGGGAGGAAACTGAACTATTGCCTCTACCTTGAAGGGATCAAATAAAATACATTTAGTTGAAACAATGAACCCTAACAACCAACTAGATGTAATCGCAAAAAACACACTTATTTGGATTCAATCGGATCTTGTAAAATCGACATCTCTCAAAAACAAACCAAAGGTGACTACGGTGATCAATTCTCTTTCGAGAACGAGTAGGTAAATCATCCATGTATGCTTCAATGACATGCTTGATGTTGTGGAAAGCGTATGACATGGCCCATTGAAATGTAGCTCCAACATTTTTAATACCAAAAAGCATCTTTTTGTACACAAAGGTACCTCAGGGACATATGAAAGTTTTCTTATGTTGGTCTTCTGGATGGATAGATATCTGATTATAATTGGAGAATCCGTCGATGAAGGAAAAAATCTCATTACCTACACATTCATCAATTATCTGATCAACAAACAGTGTGGGGTAATTATCTTTCAGACAAGCTTTGTTCAAACCCATAAAGTCAGTGCACGCTCAGATCGTTCCTTGTTTTTTATCAACCAGGACTGGAGTAGAAACCCAATCCGTTAGAGGAATGGGGTATATGAAACCCGCATTGAGCAGCTTTTCTACTTTAGCTTTAATAGCTTTCGCTTTCCTAGGATTAACTGGCCGAAGCTTCTGATGAATCGGCTTAGCATTTTCATACGTCTTGTTCTCATGTTGAACGATGGATGGATCAATGCCAGGCATTTCTTCATAAGGCCAAGCAAATACATCCCGAAACTCTTTAAAGAGGTTGATGTAAATTTGAATCTCTTCAGGGCAAAATTCGACTCTGATGAAGACATTTTCTATCACATTAGGTTTCCTAGAGATGTTTATCACAGTAAGCAAATTGGAGAACCTGGATTCAAATTCATGCAATGGGGGAAGAAAGTCTGAACAATGGTGTAAATATTCCCAAAGGTCGACTACACCTGTCATTGCTTCTAGGATTGCTTCCTCAGATGGTAAGACCGTATCTAAGCAATCCATAGTAGAAATAGAGTCAAGGGTCCAAGCTGGGGCCACATCACCATCTAACTCTTCCTCTAGAAAAGGAGTAGGATGGTCGTCTACAGAATTAATGATAGGCTAATATCTAAGCTCTGTTGCAAACATAGAGAATGACATTCCACCGACTTGTCTTTCATTTAATGTGGTTGTAGGCGAAGGCAAGGTCCAAGACTCTAAAAAATAATGAGTCTGCATGAAATCTTCTCATGAAGACTCCTTGGAGGATGAAATGGCATTGATTCTAGCTATAGGAGTGGGAAGATCAAATGTACCCATAAATGAAGAATACATCCCAACTCCTAGATTCTCGATAGGTTGACAGGGGTTATCCACCAGTGGAACAATAGAATCTGAAGTTGCTCGAGGGTCAGCTGGAGAATAATCCAATTGATCAACCTTAACAATTTGCCCTCATGAGGAAAAAAAAGGACTCGAAATAGATTTGAAACGACAATATCCTTTTCATAAATCCAATTCCGTCCTAAGAGGAGATTTTAATCTAGGTTGGCATCAATGATTTATAATTTGATATTAATGACCTTTCCTCCAACACATATAGGAAAGGTCGGGATAATCCCGTGTGGCCTATGAGAATGCCCGTCAAATGTTGTCAAGAGAGTGGGTGAAGGAACAACCAAAGGTGATCCAATGGCATTCCAACATGACATAGACATTACGCATGTGGAAGCTCCCTCATTTATAACTGTTTGAAAAATATTAGTTTTACGGTAAGTAGACTTTATTTGAAAAGCCATATGATGAGGAAGTCTCTTTTTGACATTGAGCATGTCAAAAGTGAGCACTAAAGAATTGTTTGGATCAACTGCCCCGATTATTGAAAGTAAAGCACTTCGTTGAGCTGGAAATGACTGGAGTACCTCTAAAATAGACATAGTGCATGGAATATGAGCCAGATATTCTACAATGGAGTAGTTCTAGGCTTCCCTAGCATTAGGGTTGATAGTCGGGCATTTGGCGGAACCTTTCGGTATTTGAGGTATAAACTCGATAGAGGGTCGCTCAATATGAAGTGGATCCATAGTTCTGGGAACATATTTATCTTTGGATGTTTTAGCTTCACCATAATCACGTGACCGTGTAGCCACATTGATGTGAGAACCCATCATGAAAACATTTGAGGAATTTTCCCCCTCCTGGTTACCCCCTGCAGAGGTACCAGGGTTTGAATTCGCGCCAGCAAGAAACTACTGCCCTTGGGGGAAAGGGTTAGTTAAGACAACTTGGAAGTTAGAAGACCCTTGCTGCACTAACAAGCACTGAGCATATTGAATTTTGCGTTAGAGATGAGTCAAATGGTCTCCACTGCATAACTTGCATGGAAACTTAACTTTATTCTTAAACTCTTTTCCACCTTCACTAGCATTATTGCCGTGTTTGTTCGCATTACTCTTCCCGTCTTGATTCTTCTTTTTACCTTATCCATTCTTCTTCCCATTGGAATTTTGATTTCCTTTGGGGTTAGAAGCCTGAATGGTGTTCACGAAAGAAGGTTGAAAAGGTGTAGGAGTAGACGATGCAGCATCATTGGAAGGAGTAGTTTATATAGACAACTACTGCAATTGGCTCAGAAGGTTCACCACATTTAAATCAATCGATCCAACAATACCATCAGCATGCGGGCCTGGCTTCAGTTTGGCTATATCAACCATGGATCTAGGAGCATTAGGCAAGATCTTCTAAAGAGTCCCAAACTTAGAATATATCAGTTCTAATTGCTGGGTGCGAAAGATACCCTGCTCTTCGGAATAAACTCCGAACATAGAAACATCCTTGGAGATCTCAGATTGTAATGATTTTAAAAACCATTCGAGACGGAACTCAGGTGGAATTTCAACTTTAATGATCCTCTTTCTCCATATCCATTCCTGGATATGATCCGAAATGTGAGTAGCCATGTCCTCATGAAAATTGGCCAGAAGTTTAGTTCTGGCTTTGTAACGGATAAGAAACTGAAAATGGTTTAATAAAATGTTAGCCAAATTGGTGAAAGATGTAAAGGTGCCCCCTGGTAACTCTATATACCACTTAGATGTATTCCCAGTTAATGTGCACTGAAATAGTCTCAAACTAATCAAATCATCGATTAGGGAGTTAGATGAGCACCATAAATGGAACGTGGTTACATGTCACTTGGGTCTTCACCACTCTTCCCTTCGAATTTTGGAATATCTAATGGAAGTTTGGTTGGGACCAGAGGCCAAGTTGGATTGTATCTAATTGGATTGTTCGTCAACTTAGTCAAGTCTAGCAGATTAAGCATGGCCAGAAAAGGAAGTCTTGGAGGACCTTGGGGATTCCACCCAGATTGGGCGAGGTTCCCAAAAGTCTAAAAAGAATGATTGGATTTTTAAAGGCACTAGGTTTCCCGAGGTAACTGGTAGAACCTACTAAACCAAAAGGTGAACATTGTGGTCTAGCAAAACTCAGAGTTTGACCAACTCCAGCCGAAAAACCTTCGTAACCAGCAAAGTTTTCCCCTAATGAATTATTTTAAGGAGTTGACAAACCCTGGTAAGGGTTCCAAGCATTAGCTAAGGGTGGAATACTTTGAAATGAATTGACTGAGGAATATAGCACATTCTCTTGTTCACCAAAAAACTGATTCCCATTTCCTGTCCCACTAACTACAGGGTTTGTCCAACTCTGAAAAGGATCAGTACCTTGACCTATGAAAGGAAAAGGCATAGACCCTACCATTAGATTGGAATGTGTTATATGACCACTTCCAAAGGGGAAACCCTGAAAAGAAGTTGATCCACTCATCATGGACGTGGAGGCAGCGAATGGTACACTTAATGGAATTGAAGGAATACCTTGAGAGGGCATTCCAAAAGGGAAGAATGCAAAATTGGATGCATGAGCTTGGGAAATTCCACTCGTCGACGGAATGGGAGTAGACCCAAACAAGTTTGTGCTAGCAGTAGACCCAAATAATGAAGTAGAGGGGATGGAAATAGTTCCTCCCCCTTGCACTAATATAGGAGTTTGCATACTCATAGCACTCGTGGTGGATGCCATGCTTCTAGCAGTGGTCATCTAAGGGATGTTTATGTGTGGGCCTAGGCTTGAAGGCCTATGTGTCAGAGTTCCGACGTATAACAATACGTCTGGATGATCTGAGGGGGGAGGAGAATTTGGAGCCACAATTGACTTTGAGAGATCTTCTACCTCAATATATCTTCCGACTGGAAGAGTACTTGAGAAAGAACTAGTGTGTTCCTCTTTAACTCTGTGGTAGTATGAGGTCTACCTTGTACACTGATGCCCCCAAGTGGAGGATCAATCTCTGATGCGCCAACTGCCACTGGTTGAAAACCACTAGCAGAATCACTCCTACACCTTCTAGGAGAAGGCTCTAGACTCACATGTGAAAGCCCATAAAATCTATGGGGCCGTCTAAGTGATCGGTGAGCCACTTTGAATTATTTTAAGAAGATCTACCTAAAGACTCAAGAAAATTGAAAGTTAGGCCAACTAGGAGCACAAAACACACACTAAAAAATGTCCCTAAATAATTCAACAGTCAAACAACTTCCAAGTATTTCTGCTTCGGGTGATTAGGACAGGACACCAAAATACAAGAAAGTGAATAAAAAGGGCCTTTCGAAAATAGACCAGGGTAATTATGCCCCAGGTCTACTAGCAAAGGTATCAGAGGTAGTTATGCTGACCTCTAGACAACAGCCTTTGCCAATGCAAGCCCCCAAGCTTCATAAGGGTGCCCTCCAGAAGTACCGTTGAACGTGATGCAACGTCAACCTCTGGTGCCATGAGATTCCCCTCCGCAACCACCTATGTAGATCCCTAGGATTGGTAACTAAATACATCGACTCATATCAGAAGCCGGGCATAATAGTAGTGAGGTAAGATCTGATAAGTAAGAGAGGGGGTATCTCTCGTCGTTGTCTTCACAAACCCTCGTGCTTGACTCCCAGTCACGAAGCTTTCCCTGTCTCCCTAACGCTATTGGATTTCACTCTTTATTCATACTTCTATGTTTCACAATTTAGAGTGTCCTTGAAGCGTTTACTCTCCTCTCATCTAATACAATTCCCTAAATAAACCTAAAACTTGTTGGTGTATATTGATTGACAATATAAAACGTTCTAGTTTATTTTAATAAGTGCTTGATTTTAAGTGGTTGTTCTTTTTAATTCAAAGGAACAATATGAAAGTGAAACTGATGATGTTCTTGCGATGCAAAATAAATTAATAAAAAACTAACTTATATGCAATGCATTTGTTTTTTCTTCGATGAAAAGCAACTTCTATTTGGGTTCTAAGAAACTTCTATAAAGCAAAATATTTTTTCCTTTTCTTTTCTTGTAACAGACTTCACATTCATAAAAACTAAAAAAACTATTGATGCTCTAATAATGCAAAACTACCCTAATGCAAAGTGTACATGATAATGAAAAATTCTAGATTACTCTAAAAAAGAAATGAAAGAAATTTGTTTATAAGCCCACTTGAGTGTTTGAAAGGAATAAGAATTTTGAACACAAAATCTTTCCCAAAACAAGAAGGACTAATTAAAAAGATCACAATTCACTCTCAAAAACCAAAAGAAACCAAACTCAAATTTGGCAAAGAAAGAAAAAATAATGTTTTTGAAGGACCTTTCAAGAAACGATAAAAACAACTTTTCAAAAGTGCTCAAAATGCCACCAAAGACTCAAAGACCAAAAGCAAATCACAAGGAAACTTTGCAAGTTATCAATTCAACGCAAATGAAAACTTGAATGAAATAAGTGTTTCAACTTGTGCTAAACGATCCGAAATCAAGATGCTTTGAGAAAACTGATCAAGAAATCAGAAAAGACACACTTTCAAATTCATCAACAAGAAACTTTAGAAAAGCAAGAAAAAGTGAAGGGCCACAAAATTAACGGGAAGCAAAGCAAGCAAACCATAAAAATGAAGTTTGACACTAATATTGCAGACAATCTTCTGTTCCAGAAAACCAGAATGATCAAGAACCTCTATAAGAAGCCTTGCATGTTCAAACACAAATCATAAAACTCACTGTAAAGAAAACCGAGGCCAAAAACTTTTCAAAGCGGGAGAGAATTTGTAACAGTAAGCTCACTGAAAAATTAAATTCTGAAAATAGAAACAGACCACTCAGAAACCACACAGATCAAGAAACAAATCTTTCTAGAAAGAAATATTTGAAAAAATCATGCAAAAAATTGTATACGTGACTGTGTCTCTACACAGCTGGGTGTACATGCTTTTTTTCCAAAAGAAACTCGCATATACGCGGTTTTAGTTCACATAAACAAGCATGTGTACGCTTCTGTAAATAGTACAAGAACAATAAAAAATGAGGCCTAATGAAAAAGATCACACTTGAAGTCTGAGTCCCTACAGGCGCAAGCATTATAGTGACAACAACCAAACTAAGAACTGAGCCCTAATTGGAACTAATAAACCAAACTAGGAATAACAAGATTGTTATCCTCGGTGGAGTCACCAATTCTATTGAGGGAATAATTCCCCTAGGGCTTTGGGTCAGAACCCTAGCAAAGCGGGAGTAATCTACAACAAGAAACAAGTATTCAACTCAGGCAACATGCTTAAACAAACTAACTATGCGAGGATGAACATACCCGGATGTCCTTCATTTGGGTAGTTCCAGCCAGGGTTCAAACTCTTTGCAACTCCTGATGAACTTCAAACGTGCAAATCAGCCACTTCGAATACAAATAGTAGCATATAGATAAAGCATTGTAGTGAAATCAAATTTATATCATATAAGTAGATGCTTAGTTATACCTTGAAATAGTCATTCATATATAAGCCTGTTGAAGCCCTGAAAATCGGGTCGACAACAAGGGGGATACCCACCCGGTCCGGACCTTGGTTGGCAGCTCCTTATCCGTTTGGTATAGCGGGTCCGACTAGGGATAACGGGACCAGTTTCCCGATCTTGGGTGTGTGTGTGTGTAGAATTGAACTATGCTAATCTAAGAGTATTTCAAATCTAATCTAATTCAGATTCTTTAACTTTACTCTATGCTATTGTAATCTAGTGAGAAACAACACATCAAATCTATTCTAACCCGGGATTGTATATCTTCCATTATGCGATCTAAAAAGATTTCGAATAATAACTGGTAATAAAGATCATTAAGCCATTATAAGAATAGAAATCATTAAAGATAATCCCCTTTGCATAAGAAGTTAGGCAAAACAGTTGTGAACAGCATATCGCATAGTAAGTCATTCATATGTCAAACATAAACAATATGACTCCACCGTACAAAAGTGCCAAATGATAACCCATACATTCATGCAGTAACATATAAATAACTGAAACTGTAAATCACTTAAAGAATATGAGCAGGAATTGCCAAGAGATAAAAGTACCATTTATGACTAGTTCTACCCATAAGCTTCAAGCAAAAACAATCTATCTCTACTTGTTCTAAAATCTACCAAGAGTACAAAAATGCAACATCAGTAGCAGATATCAAAATGCAAGTAAAAATAAATCTCGATCCATCCATTCATCAAAACCTCCTCTGAGGGTGCAGAAGTGCATGTTCTAAGGATAAGTTTTTGACAAATTTCTGGACCCTTCTCTAAATGCATGAGAAGGGTTAAAATACTACTTCCTAAATCTAATAATAGTGTTTTTACAAAATTTAAGGATACGGCTCTCAAATGACCGCCCTTTTTCTAATCTAAAAAAAAAGGAAACAACAAACTACTAAAAATAAGCTACTTCTGAATTTGGTCCTTAAAACTGCAAGTGTTCATCATGGATTTGAAAAGAGTCAGTTGGCTGACTTCTGCGTTGAGTTGGGCTGCGAAAACAGAATCTATGAGAGCTGGCACTACTTTCTCTGCTGAGTTTATGATGCATTTCACAGTCATCCATTGACTATGTGGCTTGACTAAGTATGCCCAATAGCACTCCCAATTCAATCTGTTCAATGCCTGGATCACTTTCCCCTTTTCCTGCGCCTTCTCTTTCCATTCTGGCTCCATTCGTGACTTGTTTGGTAGGTACCCCGGGGTGGTTTATGTGATTAAGTTGGATCTGTGTAAATTTTCATTTACACAGTCTATAAGGACACTTGCCTGTGTCGCCGCTGCCTCTGCCGCCTGTTCTGCCTGCTGATTTGATGGTCCCATTTGTTAAAGAGCAATTCTTTATGGCTTTTGTTTATTCTGGGTGCATTTGCTCTCTTCCCTTCCTCTCCATCCTGCCAAGCTAGATACTCTGTCACTCGTCTGTCAACCTGGTCGTAGTCACTTCGCAGGTCTATCACTTGATTGGTGAGTTTGTCGCTCAGCTCGCAATAGTGACTCCACTGCGATATTTACGTCCCAACTCTTCCTGTTGCTGTAGAAGTTGCTCATTTAAGCCAGTAGACTCTGAAACAAATTCGGCAAGCTTGGGCTCGTCCTTGTGTATTTCTTGTAAAGCTTGCAGCTGCTTTCCTTTTTCGTCTAGTCTTCTTTGATAGCTTATCTGCATTTGCTAAAAGTCTTCTTGTAGTTTCTCGAGTTGTTTGGACGCTTCAATACTGGCATTGGCTTGTTGTAGCTGTTGTTGTAGTAGCTGTATTTGGTTTTCTTGGTCCTTCAATAGTTGCTGAACTTCAGACGCCTTGTCGATAGTCGCAGAAGCGTATGCTCCTGCAATCTGAGACAACTTCGTGAGATTTTCTGTCGGGTTGTTGTTAGGGTCTTTCCATAAGACGTCTAAATGTTCAGCATCCTGTGACAGCGTATTCTCCAGCTTTCTCTTCTTTCTTTGTCTCCTCACCATTGCTCTATGTTGGGGACTATAGAATACGTCCAGTGGGGGAATTTCCTCTACACTAAGTAGGAGCTCAAAAGGCAGAGCGATATGACTGTGCTCCGCTTCTGAGACACTACCAACCATGGTTGAAACCATTTCCTGTGTTACCTGTGCATCGCTCACAGGTGTTCTTGGGACTTGCCCTTCAAGGCTGATTAGCTCGTTGAAGTTTTCCCATTCTTTTTCGAGCTCTGTCGTGACGAGTGGCGATTTAATGATGGGAGGAGGGACATCTCTTGGTGGGGAGGCGATAACTTGCAGTTGCGACATTGCACTCGACTGGGCTGTATCTTTGGCTGTTTCTTCGCCTTTTCCTTGGTCGCTTGCAGACTTTTTAGAACGTTCAGGTGTTCCTTGGGCAGCGTCAGATTTGGATTTGGAAGTACTGGAGTTTCCGCTGAGGCTCACACTGGGAGTAGGTTCTCTGGCGAGCAGTCGCAGCTTTTCTAGAGGAACACTGGCTAGCTTTCTTTCTCTGAATAACAAAAATCTTTGGAGGTCATCTGGGGATAACCTCGACCGAGCTTCTTGCAAAACCTCCTGGAATGAACTTTTATTTTGAAACAAACCATCAAATAAATCTTTCTTTCCAGTGAACACTTTTATTCTGACACTTATAGTGAAATCATGGGCAACATTATTTAGGTCAAAAGGTCGAGCGGGGAATTTAAACAATTGTAGAGACGTCACATTCTCTACTTCGACAAAAGTGTGTCCTACATCGAACAATGAGAAGGCCCCACAAGCTACAGGAAACTGAGGCCATATGGCCTTCTTCTTATCTTTAAGCTCTTTGGTCAGGCCACCTTCTAAGCAAGTCTGCTAGGCAATTTCCCTAACCAAAAGCTTGTCGGGGACATACAGAGGTAGGACATGTGGAGGTACAGTGCTCCCAAACACTCTAATATAAGTGAACCATTCTTCCCCGAACCATCTTGCGACAGGGATGATGTCTATTTGCGCTTTGGGTGAGCACCTCGAGGGTTCTTCACCATACATCATCCTATATAGGGGTAAGATGAGCCCGTGGCAAATCTGATAGAAGTGAGGGGAAAATTGTGAATCCCATAATACTTTGTGGTAAACATGAATAGGTGACGGGTCCTAGGTAGTCCATTTCCAACCCATAGTTGGAAATTTAGATACATAGCAAATAGAATCCATAATGTAAGCAGACAGATAAAACGGAGGATAGACCCTTTGTGATGAGGATCTCTTAGAATGGTAGTTCATGATAGCAGTGAACAAATTATCATAAAATATTTTGGCCCAATCCACGAGATCAGCATTCGTGGCGTCTTCTATGAGTGGTAGCCATTCAGATGAAAATTTATTTATGTCTGGCATCCCAAATAGCCTGCACAGCATGGCTGTAGAAAAACAATATGGAGAGGTGAGAGAGCTTGTGCTATACTTACCATTTTTATCCTTTTTTAGTGGCTCCTCTCTTCTAGTCCATTCTTTAGTGGTTTCTGCCAGGTTTGGGTTCTCTGCTGCAAATTTCTGGACAAATTCCGTGTTGTAGGTTGTCTGAGGCTCCGGAAGATGATACATAAGCTTTAAGTCTTGCGCGGCGAATGATCCTATGATCCCATGCCCTGGAGCCTTGAATTGTCTGCCTTGTAACTTTGGACTGTCCAGTATCCATTTGATCATATCTGTATATGGCAATATCTTGGGTCTAGCTGCTATTCGATGGAGAAATGAACAAGCCAGCTCTTCTAAGGATGCCTCAGAAGAGTTTGGCGATCCCGCGATGCTATCAACCTTCATTACTCTGGGATTTTCCTCCTCCAGCAGCCTATACATGCCTTCCCAGGTTGAAATTCTTGCGTCCCTCTTGCATTCAGTGTCTATGTACAAGGGCGCCATCTCCTTTGCCTTTTCCTTTGCCTCGGAGCCTTGGGCATTATTCTTCTTTCCCATTTGCTTCTGCGATCAGCTTTTTGAATGTTCTTATCTCCTAGTTCCTGCAGATTACAAGCGAGGTGGAAATGAGCGATTGAGAAAGGTGATGGGAGAGTTTTAAATGCAACCGATATACTAAATATGCCACCTTACGTGAAACAATTCTTCAGCAAAGCACGCGTCTTTATTTCATTAAATAACTGACAACTAACCCACTTACTATCATTAAAATCGCATGATTTGAAGTTAGATTATGGTAAGTGGTCTATCTTTGAATGGCGTGCCTGAAGGATTTGTGATTAAATGATTCATGATTCGATTTATGCTCTATCGAAGGTCATGCCATTGCAAGGCGCGCCTATTGCAAATCGCTAGATCGTAGAATGTGTCATTGCGGCGATCGCAATATCCCAGGTCGCAACATCGTGGGTCACAGGAGTTTGATGTTTGTTAAGTATTGCCATTTCATTTCTGTGATGTGCGATGTTGCGATCGGCGTTATCGCAGATCGGCAGATTTTGAGGTTTTTCCTTATGGACACTACTTATTGCGACGCAACGTTAGGCTTAACGTTGGGGGGGCCTTGCATATTAATGAAATTTCTTAAAGACCTTTTCCCCATCGTAGAGTTAGGTGAAAATATTTGAAAGACTGCTTTTAAGCCTGCGATGGTATCTTAATTTTGAAGAAGGAAAATTTGATTTTTTCTCAAAATTATACTAGGGGTCCCCTATTCATTTAGTATTTTGGGTTGATAGTTAAATGAAAAAAGGGGGGGTTGTTGCTGGCCACAACATGCCCTTACATTATTATTGTTATGTTAGCTCTGATTACGTTATGACCCCTTAGACTCCTATATATAGAAAGGAGGTGTTTTCATTTGTATCATCAAAGAATTGTTCATTTATGTAATGTAAAGTAGGTTGCCCCCTCAAAGAGGCTGAATTCTAAGGCATTGATCTATCTTTTCTATCTTTTTCTTGATCTGGTTTCATAACATCATCCTGTTACCATAGGGGTAGATACTGGTTTCGAATCTTCCATGCCATATTTCTTCAAGATCTGCTTGAGGTACTTGGTTTGTGATAGAAAGATATCGTATTTGTTTTGCTGGACTTGTAAACCAAGAAAGTATGTGAGCTCACCAAGTAGGGACATTTCAAATTCATTCTGCATCACCAAGCAAAAGTTTTGACTCATGGCTTCTTCATTGTTACCAAAGATGATATCATAACATACACAACAAGTATTAGCAATTTATCGTTGTCAATTTTTATATATAGATCGCTATCTACTGATCCTTTTGAAAAACCTTGTTGATGGAGGTATTTGTCTAAATGATAATACCAAGCCCTTGGAGACTGTTTAAGACCATAGAGTGCCTTCTTAAGTTTGCATACAAGTTTCGGATCATTTCCAAGGATGAATCCATCTGGTCACTCAATATACACTTCTTCTTCTAAGTCTCCATTTAGAAAGGAAGATTTCGCATCCATTTGAAATACTTTGAACTTCTGAAAGCTAGAAAGAGCAAGGAACATTCTTATGGCTTCAAGTCTAGCAACTGGTGCAAAATTTTCTTCAAAGTCTATACCTTCTTATTGAGCATACCCTTTACAAACAAGTCTGGCCTTGTTTCTAATAACATCCCCATTTTCGTTCAACTTATTTTTGAATATCCATTTGGTCCCTATGACATTCTTATCATTAGGTCTAGGGACCGATTCCCAAGTGTTATTCTTTTCAATCTGCTCAAGTTCTTCATTCATGGCCTTGACCCACCATTCATCTTTGCATGCTTCACTTACATTTCATGGATCAGCGGAGGAGAGCAATGCTAGATAGCTTGAAGCTTCTATTATAGTTCTTCTTGTTTGAACACTTGCCTCTTTCTGCCCCAAAATTTGAGTCTCTGGATGGTTTTTCTGAACATACCTGGATGGAGTCTTTTCTTCTATTCTTATCTATTCTTCTGGTGCCTCATGCATTTCTTCTTTAGCATTAGTCTAGTTTGATGTTGAAGGATAGTGCTCTTCGTCTTCAAAATCTTCAATTTTTATTTGTTTTGAATTGTTTCCTTCTTCATCAACCATCACATCAATACTTTCAACAATTTTTCCAAGTCTTTTATTGTAACACTTATATCGTTTACTTCGGGGAAGAGTAACCAAGGAGAGTGCCTTCATCTGCTCTAGGTTCAAACTTACCAAGATTTTCATCAATCCTTTTGATGTAACATTTGCTTCCAAAAACCTTGAAGTATTTTACCGTAGGAGTCTTACCATACCAAAGTTCACGAGGAGTTTGAGTGCTGTTTACCCAAACATTTGCTTTGTTGAGAATAGTAACAGCATAAAATGCAGCTTCACCCCAGAGTGTTGCAGGAGTTCCATATTCATCAAGCATTGCACAAGCCATTTGTTGAACCGTCCTGTTCATTCTTTCCACTACTTCATTTTGCTGAGTGGTCCTTGTAGTAGAGAATTCCCTTCTTATTCCCTGTTCTTCACAAAAGTCGAAAAATTCATCCGAGGTAAATTCTCCTCCTCGATCAGACCTGAGGCATTTGATTTTGTGGTCTGATTCATTTTAAACCAGGGCTTTGAAAGCTTTGAATTTTTCGAGAGCTTTGTCTTTATGCTTCAGAAGTCCTATCCAATACATCCTAGAAAAGTCGTCAATGAACAATATAAAGTATTCTTCTCCTCGAGGTGAATTTTTCCTTGATGGACCACATAAATCAGTATGGAGAAGTTCAAGTGGCTTACTAGATGATCCTTCCTTATTAGGGAAATTAGTTCTGGTTTGCTTACCAAACTGACATGATTTGCATATTGTATTGTCAGAATTTTGATGTCAGGGAGATCACGAACCACCTGATATTTGCATGCTTTCCTTATCTGAGTGAAGCTTAGATGTCCCAATCTTTTGTTCCATAGCCAGTGTTCATCATTCTTACTTAGATAGCACTGTTGTTGTCCTCCCTTGAGTATGTATAAATTATTTGGAGTTCTTATGCCTTTGATCACTGTTTCTCTTGTATCAAGCTCATGAATAATACATACATTTCATCGAAATACTGCTTCATTTCCTTGATCACACCTTTGGCTAACACTCAATAGATTACGCTTTAAGCCATCAACATACATAACATTTCCAACTTTGACTTTTTCTTTCAAAAGAATAGAACCTTTACCTTTTATGAATGCAGGTGTGTCATTTTTGAATGAGACCTTCCTTTCCTTTTATAAGGCACCATATGACTGAAGTTTTTCTTTATCACCTATCATATGTTTTGAACATCCACTATCAATGTACCACTGATTTTCCTGTCCTTCCGCATATAAGGCTATACCACATATTTTTGGTTGCGGTTCTTTCTTTCTCCAAGTTTTGGGACCCAATGAAGGTTGATCCTTTTGAGATGTTTTCCAAAACTTACTCCTGCATTCAGAATCTTCATGACCAAAGTTGTTACAAATAGAGCATTCTATTTCATTTTCAAGAGCAGAAAAGTTTTTGTAGGTCCTCTTTATGATCCTAGTCATGCTCCTTTGATTTCGTGCTTCTCGAGTCATGATGGTCTTGTAGGCAACACATTGAGTAGCTTTGTATCCAATTTTATGACATGAAAAGTGTTGGCCATTAAAGAAATTCCCGCGATTATCAAATCTACCATCCAGGTGATTGCAGTTTCCATTGACATTCATCCTTGAGGAAAATTGAGAATGATTTACCTACGGTTGGTTGTAGATTCTGTTCATCCTTGAAGTAGATTGACCTTGATTTACCTGGTGATCTGCTTTATGCCTTTGCTGATGATTTTTAACCTGTTCACTTCTGCTTGCTACATCAAGATAACTCTTGGAGGTGGATGGCTTCTGTGATTGAGATGCTTCTTCAGTATATCCAAGACCTGTCTTGATTAGAGGAGAATGCTACACTTTGATAATCTCATCTAAAGTTTCAGATCCTTTAGCAAATCTAAGATTTATAGCTTTTGTTTTCTCAATATCTTTTCTAAGTCCAACAATTTCACATTCTAACTTTTCATTGTGTTTTTCCCTTCCGGCAAGTTGGAATGTCAGAGTATCTATGATCATATTCTTTTCTTCTAAGCAAATTTTAAGTTTATAAATTTCTTCATAGAGATCATCTTCATCTATAGCATCCAAGAAATTATCATCTTCAAAAGCCATCAAAAGTCTATAATCATTACCATGTTCATCTTCATCACGATTTGAAAGTCCATCACTGTCTTCATGTGTATAATAACTCTTCTTACTTACGTTCTATTTTCTGTTCCGTTTAACTAGTTCCTTACCTTTATCAAGCTTATCTTTATGAGGACATTTGGCTACATAGTGACCGACTCTTACACAAGCAAAGCATTTGAAAGGTAGCTTACCTCTCAATCATCCAGAACCCTGTTGAAGGTTCTTGACGAAGTTTGATTCTTCCTCTCCTTCTGATGTATGCCCCGACTCATTGTGTTCTCCTTTGAATGCGGCTTCTCTCATGTTTGATGGCCCTTCTTTTATCATTTTGAAAGCAGTTAGGATTTCGTGCAGTTGTGACATCGTATTACTATGAAGATTCTACTTTTCTTCTATGGGAGAAACTTTTGATTCAAACTTAGAAGACAAGGATCTTAGAACCTTTTCAACTAAAGTAACTTCTTTTATCTCTTCACCCAATTTTTTCATGTGATTAACAATGTCATCTATTCGTAAGAAATAATTAGCCACACTTTCATCATTGTGCATTCTGAGAGTTTCATATTGAGTTCTGAGAGATTGTAGTTTTGCACGTTTTACCTGATCATCTCCTTCATAGATTAGGATGATCTTTCACATATTTCCTTGGCAGTTTTGAGCTACATAACCTTGACAAATTCTGATTGAGATAGACTCCCCAATAGAGTATTGACAGCCTTTGCATTTGTTTCATACTGATTTTTACCAGCCGTACCTGTAGGAGTTGCTGATGGAAATGTGTATCCTCCTTCCATGATATCGAAAAATTCTATACTAAGAGATTAAAGATAGGTTGTGGTTCTTACCTTTCACTAGACAAAGTTGCTCCCATCAAAGATTGGTGGCCTGATAGATGCCTCCTTTTCGTAGTTGCTCATGATGATAGATATTCCTTCAAGCGATCAAGCTTCTTCGGAAGGACCTGCTTTGATGCCAATTGTTGAAAATAATACTGAGAGGGGGGGTGAATTAGTATTATCAAATCAAACACTTTTTCATTTTCATACTCAGATATAATATATATTATATATATATAATATATATATATTAATAATATATTTATGCTACTTCAGCTATGGGAACCTGTGTATATACGCAACTGTGTCTAAAGCAACTATCATATATCAATAAACTTATGATTCAGTTAATCCATTAAATGTTGATCTTTAATCAGTGCATCAGAACTTCATTAAACATAAGAGCAGTAAACAGGTGTAGTAAAATAAAACAGATCGTCACACACATGAACACAAGATATAAGGTGGAAATCCAATGTGGGTGAAACCCACCTGCTGCAATTCATCTTTATCTTCTTTTAGTAAGAAACTTTTTTTTACAATATTTCTGTACTGGTGGAGTCTTATACCAGTACACAGACTTCTACCTGTAGAAGGCTACAACCTTCTCTCGTTCTCCAGCTTCTCCTAGAAGGGAGCTACATCTCCCTTAGCTCTTGTACTAGCTGATGTACTAGTACGTAGGTGCTAACCTACAGAAGGCTACAATCTTATCTTTTCTTCTAGGGACCACGTTTCATAAATTTTTAGAATGGATCCATAAATAACATCAATAAAACATCAAATGCAACTGCATCAACCAATCCCCTTTGCACCAACCAAAACTAAATCAATCAATCACTTCTCTGAATGTTGTAACTAGAATCCAATAACAGTAACCAGACACCAATCCTGAACCCAGAATACTACAACAATAAACAAAAGTAGCTAAAATATATTTTATGAGACGTACGCTACCTCAATATGAATAACATACATGCATACGCTTCTATATTAATGAATACTAGTGTATACGTTGTTTTGAATTACTAAACCAGCGTGTATACACGCCTTTGCTGAGCCAAACCTGCGTATAGATCTATAAAAGACAATTTTCCCTTTTCAAATATTCAACATTAGTTATACCTAAATTATCAGATTTATAGATCAAGTCATGTGCCAAATATAATAGATCAAAATCACACAAAGATACTACTGTTCAAGCCTTAAGATCTTGACCCATCAATAGAACTTATCCTTCTTCTAGCGCTTAGGTTCTTCCTTGGTTCAGATCCAGCTATGCACCATAACTTAATGACCAGTATTCTAGATCTTGCTCTTCATAATTCAATGATTTAGTGCCTTTGTCTAATGACTCCTTCCCCTTTTATAGTCTTAGTCCTTACTCAATACCATGGTCCAAAACCATAGGTCCAAATACCATGGACTAAAAAAGAGTTTTCCGACATGTACGCGCTTTTTCGTGCATGAAAGTGTGTGCATACACATACGTGATTTTTGATTGGTAATCCCGCATGTATACGCACCT
Organism: Pinus taeda; assembly: GCA_000404065.3. Classification (NCBI taxonomy): domain Eukaryota; kingdom Viridiplantae; phylum Streptophyta; class Pinopsida; order Pinales; family Pinaceae; genus Pinus; species Pinus taeda. The sequence goes on from APFE030686263.1 coordinate 223,875, forward strand.
TGGTTAAGAGGAAATTGTGTATATCTCTTTTTCCTTCATTCTGAGAGCCTGAACTATGATCTGTCATCTAAGTGATTCGCCATCAAGGACAACACCTGTGTTATGGTGCCAAAAATGTGTCATAATGCCAACATATATATGTATATATGTATATACATATACATATACATATACATACATACATACATACATACATACATACATATATATATATATATATACAGAGAGAGAGAAGAGAGAGTTTTAACCTTATACATAAATGACCTGCAAAAGAACTCATAATATCTATATATATAGTATATATATATATATTATATATATATATATATATAATATATAATGAAAACAATATATAATGGCCTTAGAAATGAATGTGTTCCCATGGGAATGAAGTAGGGATCTATTTGTTGTCAACATCTATGGTCCCTACCACAAAATAACTCCTTTCTTGAATAATCTACTAGTAAAATACTTTGTGAAGGAAGAGAATCTTATTATTGGAGGGGATCTAAATTTTCCTTTGGGAGCCTCGCAGGTATGGGGACCTCAAGCCCTTCCACATCCGATGGTAGATTTTTTTACTACGAAATTAATTGAAATTCATCTCAACAATGTTAGTCTAATCAAATATAATCCCTCTTGGAATGAAAGGTGTACATGAAATAAATGGTGGCTAAATGACTTGGTAAATTTCATTTGGCAGAAAATCTAGTTGGCAAACATCCTCTGTTCCCCAAGTGGATTGGAACAAGTGGATATTCTAACCATCACCTAGTGTTCCTGGAGATAAAAGGAGGTAATCAAAAACTCGGTAGTCCCCTTAAATTTAACCTCTTATTGTTGAAAAAATAAATTTATGTGCTAATGGTTATAGATACTTGGTCTCCCTTCAATTAGGACTTGGGGATACCAATTGGTGAATAGTTTCTAGAAAAATAAAAGAGATTAAGTAGGCTTCCTTCCAATAGGATATACAAGGGAATGATAGAGATGAAGCAGATCTGAAATCTATCGAAGATGAATTAGAGAGAATGGAATCCCCTGGAAAAGAGAGTATGAATTGTTGGAATACAAAAATATGCTCATGCAATTAGAGGCCACTAAGAGAAATCTTATGGTCAATAAGGAAGAACAATGGAGGGTGAAGAGTCAAGTGGCTTGGTTAAAAAGTGGGGATGTGAGCACAAAGTTCTTCCAAAACTACGCTAAAGTTTATAAAAACCTTAACATGCTTTGGGAGATGCCAAAACCTAATGGAGGCAAAGAAAAAACCTTTGAGGAGCTCGCGTCCCTAGGAAAGTACTTATTTATAAATATATTCAAGGCTCATAAAGAGGTGATTGGAGTGGATCAATTCCTTCCATGATTTGTGGATGAGGAGGATAATCGGAACCTCATGGAGCCAATATCAAAAGGTGAGTTGGAAGTTGTTCTTAAAGGAATTTAGAAGGACAAATTTCATGGCTTAGATTGATGGACAATGGAATTCTATCTATGTTTTTTTCAATTGATTGGGGGAAAACTACTTTAGTTTCCTAAGGATTCCTGACAAAATGGGAGAATATATAACCCTTTCAGTTCAACCTTTATAGCCTTGATCCTGGGGGTGGATGATCCCCAATCCTTTGAAGAAAATAGGTTTATCTCTTTGCCTATTTGTATATACAAAATCATTTCCAAAATTATATCCATTCAGCTTCGACCTATCTTATCTGGGAATGTGTCCATAGAACAGTTTGGTTTTCTAAAGGGGTGCCAAATTCAAGAAGCGATCAAGGTGCTGCAAGAAGATATGTAGAACATTAAAATTCAAAAATTGAAGAGGACCATTTACAAAATCAACTTGTCAAAATCATATTAAAGAGCCAATTGGAATTATATTATAATGATTCTTAATCATCTGGGGTTTAGTGTTCCTTTCATGAACTTGGTAATAGAATGTATGACTAATGTATATTTTGTAGTCTTGGTCAATGGCTCATGCCTAGAGATGTCTAAGTAATGGATGTCCAATGTCTCTACCCCTCTTTTTATTAGCAACAAAAAGGATGAGAAGGTTGTTACTAGCTGAATATCATAGTGATGTTCTTCAAGGCATTAAAGTGGCAGTGAATAGATAAATAACTCATCTACTATTCCTGGATCATATTTTGATCTTTTGTAATGGTTGGAGATAAGATTTGGAAAACATCAAGGATTCCCATCTACTCTTTAATAAAGCAATATGCATGATTATTAATGTTCATATGTTGACAATATCATATGATGGGTTGCCTCTTGGTGAGGTGCGTAGGACTCAAAATTACTTACAATTTTTTACAAAACATTTTTAGGACATGTTTGAATATTAAAGATTCTATTTAGAACCCAAATCAAATAGGAAACATGATTGCAGATGGTTAATAGCCAATTTACATAAAATGCTTAAGCATTGGAGCTATAATTTATTCTCGAGAGAAGGAATATTGGTTCTAATTAAATACAACAAGAATCTTATAATCCATAAGTAAATTCTGTGGGAGGTTCCTATGGGATAGGTCTAAGAGGAAGTTCTTCTTTCTTGGGTAATATGGGATATGACTACTTTACCTAAGTCATGGGATGCCTTGGGACAAAAAGACCTACCCACTTTTTGCAAAATCCTTTTCGGAAAAAGTTGGGTGGATACTCCTCTCCACAAAAGTTTATAAATGATGGTGTTTATAAGGAAATATATATTTCCTCTTTCACTTGATGAATGTATTAGAAATCTAAATAAGAGTATGTTGAATTCATATACTATATGGAAAGCTATTGTTGATTCCTCTAATATAGTAGGAGGTCATCTTTACTAGAATTGTTGGGAATGTGGAAAATTTTATAGTTGGTTTGGATCCATGGACTAGATATCCCAAATATATTAGGTTTCCTTGAGAGCTTCTGGCTATCTTTAATGAGAAAGGGATTATCATACTAAATCAAATTTTTGTGGAAGGGAAAAAAAATGTAGTCATTGGGATGGAAGATTGTTGAGCAACTTGAATTGCATGGAAAGTTTGGGGATATCTGAAAATATTACATAATCTCAGTCAAAATATTGCACAATAGAATCAATGATAGAGAGGACTCTGTATGCTGGGTACATTCCCCCTTTGGGACTTATACACCAAAATCTAGTTTCAACTTTTACATCACTTCTTGATTGAGAATTACTGTATCTTGATGGTGGAATAATATATAGAAGCTTGCTTGCCTAGCTATGTCAAGATTGTTCCTCTTGTGTTTAATTAAAATAAAGTGACAACCTGGGTCAATTATATAAAGATACAAAAATAAAATCCTAACTGGTGCATTCTATGAAAAAATGTAGAAGAGTTAGTTACGCATTTGCTTCTATTTTGTTATTCCACATTGAGTATTTGAGACAAAACCAAATAGTTGTTGGGGAGTAACTTGGAATAGAGAGCTAATTGTGTCAATGAGGCATTGACATCATGACATGAATCATCCAATGAAAAATTCTTAGGAACATATCACCCCTAATATGTTAGGACATATGGATGGATAAGAACAAAGGCACTTTTAGAGACATTAAATCTTCCCCTAACATGATAGCTACAAAAATAGCAGTAATATTTGTCCTCCTACCTTCGAAGGAATCACATCATGTCCCTTGCATCATCATTGAAGAAGAGATAAATCAAAAATTCCCCTATCCTTATTTTGTAGAGCATCAAATAAGGATGGTGTATGTGGGGGGCTATTTTGTACATCAACAATCAACATTTTCTAAAATAAAAAATTGGCTTGGGCTTGGGATCCAAAAATTATGTAGAAATACTTTCTCTTAAACTATTTTTATACCGGGCCTTGGAATATGAATTTCATTCTCTTCAACTTTTCAAAGATACATTAAACGTTATAAAATTGTTCAGTGCTTCCCAAATATGCCATAATTACACACTGCTTCCAATGCTTCAAGATATTTTTCAGTAAAAACAAGATTTTAATTTCATCTCTTGCTATGAAATATATAAGGAGAGGAAATGTGAATTGATCATTTTGTCTAAGAAAGGTGTTGGCACACATATGGGAGTTTAGCAGGTCACTGAGCATGTAGATGGGACAATTCAACACGTCCAACACAAACATTTCACTAAAATCTAAATGGATATCTTTTTCTTTTTTTATCTTGAACATTAGTAGACTCTTTTTTTAAATACGTGATATATGTAGCATATTTTACTTTTTAATGTATATGTAATTATCTCATGGCAACAGTCTCTATAAACTGGTAAGATTATTGATGTTTGTGATTGATCATGACATGCAAATCTTGCATGTGCCTCAAGATGAAAGGATACACATGTTTTATTAGACTATGAGGATTGTTTATATTTCCTATAGCCTAATTTTTGCTTATATAATCCTTTGGAATAGTGGTTGAATGGACTTGTTGCATTTACTAAATAAATTATATTAAAAAATTAAAATTAAATAAAAATTTGAAAGAAAAATATATAATAAAAATAAAAATTAAAACCATTAAAACCAAAATTATAAAATAAAATAAAAAAATGCACATTAATAATTATAATAGAAAAAATAACACAACTCTGCCTACCACGCAAAACATCAGGACGCATCACCTCTACTTGCATGTCAGGAGCTTAGCAGTAATTGCCTGTGTGCACACATAGCATGGTGGAGAGAAATACCGAGCATCTACCTCTTTTGATGCAAGAGGTCTAGTCGCCACTACATACCCTGAGTGACCAAGCTTACCATTTGGGCCAAGGGGCAATTCTTAACATCATCCTCCCTCTTGCCATGTGTGGCATGTTGCAGTTATCTTTTTTTTTATGTTTTTCATTTTTTAGTTTTACGTTTTTCCATAGTTTAGGTTTATTATTATTATTATTATTATTAAAATGAAAAATTCATTTTTTTAATATTTTTATAATTTTAAAATTAAAATTTCAGTTATATTATATATATTATAATTTTATAATTTATATTTAATGTATTGTTTTAATGCCACGGGGTGTAGTATAGATGGGATGTGTTGTATGTTAGTCATGTCGTGATGTGGAGGCCACTTGGTTTCGAAACTCCATGGCAAAAATTTAGTCATGTTAAGGGTTGGTGTAGCCCAGGTCAGATGCGATCCCCAGGTGATTTTGACGTCTTAGATGCCATTGGGTCGCGGTTTCGCAAGAAACAAGTCAATCCTAATGTAATGTCTGATGAAGTTAGACAAATTGACTATATTATATATATATATATTATATATTATATATATATATATATATATATATATATATTTAATTATTTATATTTATCAATTAATTATTATTAGTTACAGCAATAGACGATATTTGTTTAGTGGTTCATCTTCTTCATTCATTCCTTTTTTGTGTTTTGTTACTATTAAATTTGAAGTTGTTTTTGATTTATTTTTTTATTTTTTGTTTTTTTTTAATTTAATCTTAATGGTTTTTACTTTTCCTTTCCCAATGAAAAAATATTTTCTTCTCACTAATAAGAATTTTCATTACTTTTTTAGAGTATAAATGTGGTGTTCATTTACTATCGCCCACCCCCTACCCCTATTATATTTATATGTATATAATATTATATATATTTTATAATATATATTATATATTTTATATATATCTTTATATTATGTAATGCCACTTATAGATTTGTAGTCGACTTTATGTTTTTCTATTTCGATGATACTGATGGTCAAGATAATAATACAAATTAATTTGTAGTTTTAACCCCCAACATAAAATATAACAAAATAAACTAAATGTTAGGTAGATTTGAAAATTATTTAAAAAATAAGCATTAAAGAACAAACAAACAAACAAAAATGTCGACAAACGTTAATAACTAACTTTTCACATTTTTTGTAATCATGATATTTTCTCTTTAACGCGATGGTTGATTTTTTTTTGAATTTTCACCTTAAAAAAATGCGATAATGTTCATCACCACTTTTGCATTTCATCTTGGTTTTTCATGTCTTCCATAATTAATATATTTGGTTTTTAATACAATGGATGAAAAGTGTTGGAATTTCAAGTCTAAAATCAAAAAAGGATGATGTTATATCACCACTTTTCAAAATCACCATGAAAATCATGATTTGTTTTGTCCTCCGAAAACACAAGAACTCGTTAATGTTATATTTATGTTGGTAGCAATGTCAAAATCAAGGGAGCATCTAGAATTTGTCCACGCGCATCTATTTGGACCCATGAAAACTCATTTAATTGGTGGAAGCTTTCATTTTGAAATATTTATTGATGATTCTAGTAGAACAATTTGGGTGTATTTCCATAGAAACAAATCCCAGATATTCACATAGTTTAAAGAATTTAAGGTTGTAGTAGAAAAGAAAAGTGATTTATTACCAGATGGAGGAGAATAGTATGACGCAAAAGAGTTCATATTCTTTTTAGATGATAGTGAATTAGAAGGAGTTTCAGTACTAGTTATACTCCACAATAGAAAGGAGTGGTCAAATGGAAGAATTAGACCACTATGAATATAGCAAGGAGTATGCTCAAAGCTAGGAATTTTCCCAATCATTTTTGGGTCGAAGCTATTGTTTTTTCAGTGCACAGACTGAACATATCTCCAACTTATAGTATTAATGGTAAAGTTCCTCAAAAATCTTGGAATGGAACAATTTCAAGCTTTTCTCATTTAAGGGTTTTTTATGGTATTTCTTATACACATGCCCCATAAGAGCTAACAATGAAACTTGACAATAGGAGTGAAAAATATGTTTTCGTTGGTTATAGTGAAAAGTGTCATGAATAAATACGTGGTGAGTAAATATGTAAAAGTCTCAAAGCACAATTTTTGGACTGATAAATAGAATTAAGCAATCGATATCAAAAATATACCTCTCCCAATAGATGAAGAAGTGGAAAGTTTAGGTCAAAAAGAATCTCTACCAAGATTGCTAAGGTTATAGGTACAAAGAAGCAAAGATAGTTCTTCTTCTACTAGAGAGAGGGAAAATTGATTATGAAATGAAGGAAATAGTCCTTCCTCTAGCAGTGATCCATAATATTTAGTGAGAAATGAAAGAAAAGGAACTTAAGGGAAATGTATAGAAACAAATCCCAGATATTCACATAGTTTAAAGAATTTAAGGTTGTAGTAGAAGAGAAAAATGATTTATTACCAGATGGAGGAGAATAGTATGACTCAAAAGAGTTCATATTCTTTTTTGATGATAGTGAATTAGAAGGAATTTCAGCACTAGATATACTCCACAATAGAAAGGAGTGGTCAAATGGAAGAATTAGACCACCATGAATATAGAAAGGAGTATGCTCAAAGCTAGGAATTTTCCCAATCATTTTTGGGTCGAAGCTATTGTTTTCTTAGTGCACAGATTGAACATATCTCCAACTTATAGTATTAATGGTAAAGTTCCTCAAAAATCTTGGAATGGAACAATTTCAAACTTTTCTCATTTAAGGGTTTTTTATTGTATTTCTTATACACATGCCCCATAAGAGCTAACAATGAAACTTGACAATAGGAGTGAAAACTATGTTTTTGTTGGTTATAGTGAAAAGTGCCATGAAGAAATGCGTGGTGAGTAAATATTTAAAAGTCTCAAAGCACAATTTTTGGACTGATAAATAGAATTAAGCAATCGATATCAGAAATATACCTCTCCCAATAGATGAAGAAGTGGAAAGTTGAGGTCAAAAAGAATCTCTACCAATATTGCTAAGGTTATAGGTGTAAAGAAGCAAAGATAGTTCTTCTTCTACTAGAGAGAGGGAAAATTGATTATGAAATGAAGGAAATAGTCCTTCCTCTAGCAGTGATCCATAATATTTAGTGAGAAATGAAAGAAAAGGAACTTAAGGGAAATGTATAAGAAATGTGATGACATGGATTAGCATGCTAATTCTTGCTTATTGTCCTTTTATCTTACCTCTTTTAAAGAGAAAGTGAAATAATATCATTGGGTACATGCCATGAATTAATAAATTGAAGCTATTGAATGGAATGAGACATGTGATGTTGTTGATCTCCAATAAAATAAAACTAACATTAGTGTTAAGTGGGTGTACAAGACAAAATTAGATGATAAGGGAAAGGTGGAGAAATAGAAGCAAATGCTAGTTTCCAAATGATTTTCTCAATAACCAATGTTGACTATGGTGAAACCATTACTCCAGTAGAAACGTTAGAAATTATTAGAGTTTCATTAGCCATTGTAGGCCATAAAAAATGGTCAATTTACCAAATGGATATGAAGTCAACCTTCTTTAATGGAAAACTATGAGAAAAGGTGTATGCTAATGACCACCAACATTTTAGGTAAAAGGCTAAGAGTATAAAGTATAAAGGTTGAAGTAATTCTTGTATGCATTAAAACATGCTCTAAGAGTTCAGTATAGTCATATTGATTCATATCTGCTCAAGAATGTTTCAGTAGGAAAATTAATGAAAATAATCACTATATCAAGTGATATCAAGGTAAAATCATCATACTTTGTATTTATATTGATGACATATACTTACTATTATATAAATTCAACTCTACTTTGAAAATAAGATTTGAGATGTGAGACCTTGGTCTGACAAAGTATCTTTTGAGAATTGAAGTGAAGAAATCAACTCATGGTATTTTACTATGTCCATAATAGTGTGTTACATATATCTTAAAGAGATTAGGGATAGACAAATGCAAACCATCAAAGACACATATTGCAATAGGAGTAAAAGTTAAGAAAGTAGTGCAATGGATTAACTGTCGATTCAACATTGCATAAGATTCTTGTAGGTAGGCTTGTCTACATTAATACACCTAGACCTGATGTTATCTATGTATTTAGTTTCACTTCTACATTTATGGAGTCCCCTAAGGAATCCGATTGGAATGCCAGAAAAATTACTTTTCAAGAATTTTGTAGGTACAATCGATTATGGACTGTCATACAAAAGTTCTCAAAACAACACACTTATAGGATACATTGATAGTGATTTAACTGGTAGTATTAAACATAGAAAAAACACTGTATGGTCTAATTTTTAGTTAGGCACAAATTTTATTTCATGGGATTCTAAGAAAAAACCCATTGGCTAAGTATCTTCCACATAAGAAAAATATGTAGTAGCTACTACGTAATCATGTCAAGTACTGTAGTTGAGAAGATGTTTGAAATACATTTTAGATGTGGAGAAGGAGCTAATTTCTAGTTTTTATGAAAAGACTTCATCAATTGGATTGTCAAATAACCACATGTTCCATAAAAAAGAAAAAAAAGTGACGTCGATTATAACTTCATTTTTAAGATTTTCAACAATGGTGGCTTATCTCTTTAATTGTGTGGCTCTGGAGAACACCTATTAGGCATCTTCACCAAACCATTGAAAAAATGTTTTTTTAATTTCAGAAAGAGAACTTAGAAATTTCTACTATTATTGAATGTAATAATTTAGATTAAATGGGTGTGCCAAAATATAATTTCTCCTCTTAACTAGGCTAGTTAGGAATTTAGTTATCAATTTAAGATATGTCTAGAAAGATAGTTCTTGAAATTGTTACTCCAAATATTTTTAGAAAATTCTTGTTATTCATAGATATATATAGAACTAGTTAGTCCTACATAATTGTAAAAAGTATTTGGTTTATTGTAAAATCAATTTAATGGTGAGAAGGACATAAAATACCCCATGAGTTTGTACTTTCATTCCTATCTCTACTTGTGAATTTTTTTCATATCCAACATTGGTTCCTGTAAATTGGGTGTTTACGTTCATTGATATATTAGTGTTATGCTATCATGGATTAAATTCATTGATATATTCTATTTTTGTAAGATGTATTAATTGCCACACATTTTTCAATTATTATGAGGAAAATATATGAAATGAGGTTGTGCAATCCACTTATTTTAGAGGACAAAGATACACTAGAAAGATTCATCATCATATGTATTTTGAGAGAGGAGACTATTAGCAAGGGTAATATGATTTGAAAATCATCTCATGGGAAAATGATTAATATTTTTATCTAACTTATTAAGGAAATAAGCACAATTTCTATATTCAATGAAATTTGTATATACAGCGCATATAATTAAAAAAGATTGCATATTGCCTTAGTTTTCTAGTTTAATAAAGGCATAATATAAGGGTTGAGCAAGAGTTAACAAAATTTAACAAAATATTCATAATATGATTGCTAAAACAAGACAATAACTTGGGTTGCATGGCCCTATAGACTAGCTTAACATAAAACTGAAAACATACGCCTGTAGGCTATATCAAGAAAAACCAACTAACTGATATCCATAGAAAGTGATATGGAAATGATAAAACCTGAATTATCAATTCCAATGTACCATAGCAGATGGATCATCTAGAGGAAGAGATTTATGGTGATGTAGGAGGAATCCCTCAATTCATTCCAGCTGTTGGTACATAATTTCATAGAGTAAATGTTTTTCTTCCATCCTGAGGAGGAGATTAGTTAAATTTTTAGTATGGTCGAACACAAATTTCCCCAACATTTCTCTGAGCCACCAATACAACTCCATAGTGAGTATATATTATTTTTTCCTGCTTCTTTCTAAGCCCAAATCAAGTATCTAGCTAGAGATGGAAGAATGCATCTCCATGTATGATATATCTTCATGCTCATCCACCAACTCTTGTTCAATATCGTCAATTCCATGTTGTATTTCTAGTGATATATGTACCTTATAACAAATTAATACCATGTGTCCTATGGCCCTTGTATGTGTATTCCTAAGTCCATTGCAACCCCCATCCCCTCGTCATGAGTCTGATCTTTGTCAAGGCATGCTTGATGGGATGAATCTTATAAAAGTTAACACCAAGTAGAGAAATAAGCTCAAGCAAAACTCAGAAAGAATAAATAATAGGAGAATAAACAATAGTGCGAGATTATTCCCTTAGCTGAATATAGAGAACCCTTTGAGGAAAAAGTGAGTGCACTTAGAAAAACAAATGAAGAGAGAATATTGAAATAATGTTACCTATGGTGCAATAAGTAATATGAATAGGACCACCACTATCACCTTATACATGGATGGACCCGTTAGAGAAACCCACACACAAAATTCTAAGCAATTGACAAAATCCTATAGGAAATGATTCAGCTAAAGGCGATGTGTGAGGAGAAGGGCAGGTACCATGCTAGAAGGGGTTGCTCCCTCCATCATTTTTTTTATAAAAAATGATTAAACTCTCTCCCATTAAGCCTAGTGGATACCAAACATAGTGCGAATTGAGAGAGTGCTTTGATACTCTATAAATGGAAACATTCCTTGATATTTCATATAGAAGAAAATGTCTACATTGGAAAGAAAAATTCCTTGAATTTCATCTAGCATTCTAAGAATGAAATTCTTTCCATAATCAAGTTGAGGAGACTCATTACAATGTGAGACTATCATTTTGTCCTCCCTCAATACCATCTGATGGCAGTAAATCATCCCAACTATTTCCATCAACCAATTTTGCCTGTGGTGGGAACGTGGGGACCTTAGACCCTACCTCCTTGTCATAACTCCTATCACATCAATTAGCATTGGAATGGACAACAATTAACCTATTCATGGACAAGCCCATCGGGGAAGTTTGAGATGCTTGTAGTTTATTTCAAGTAATGGTTCATGTTTTTCTATATTCACTTATGGCATTGCTCAGACACATATTGGATATGGAGAATGATTGAGGCTTTAGTTAAAAGGTATACATTTATGGTATTGAGGTCTTAATGAAAAATATTATATTTTAAATAGATAATTGATATCATAATTTAATTTTTAAATCTCTATAGGTAGATACTAAAAGAAGGAATTTCATAAATGTTGCATAGTATTTCCGTTTTGCTCACATTTCTATTGAATTGATAGGACAAATTTGTAAAGAAAAATTGGATTCATTTTGTACTAAGTTCAATTAAATACAATCGATATTGAAGTAGATCTAGATTTTCAACTATTATGAATATTTTCTTATGGGGATAAGTAAGCATTTCTATAGTATTGTTTTTTTTTATTATGAAAAAATCAAACAAACTAGAGTAAATCAATTCTAAACACATATTTATGAAGCACGAAGGGTTTAAATAGATATATATCATTAAATGTTTAAGTATATGGAGAAGGGTGTGTTAGAGTCAGTCTATTCAGCCCTCCATTAGAGAACAAAACCTCTTTTGTTGCATTTCATTTTTAGGTGTCTCATTCAGCTCGATCATCTGCATTCCATCAGGAGCATCAATCTTTTGACAGAAGGGTCTTGTCTCCATACTTCTCTCATGTCATGTACCTGCTGGTTTGTGTCTGATCATCAAAGTTCATCAAAGTCAATTTTACAGTCATTATGGATGGTCTTTTTGTCAACCAAGAGTCATTTCAGTCATTAGATCTAGGGTTTCGCAAATTTTGTCTTCAAAGTGTCCAATAATGTCAGCAGGCACATGAGGGTGTTCCCAATAATTTTTCATTCCAAAATTTTCATTATCAATAATGCTTGAGAATGATTCTTCTTCAAAAATCTGTTTTGAAGAAGAAATCAAATTTATTTTTTGTAATAATTATGTAATTTTTTAAGGCTTTTCAAGCTATATAGTTCTTTAGTGCAGCCCTGGTCATCCTTTGCTAAAATCCAATGCCATCATCCCTACAAAAAATTGCCAAGAGGTTCATCATTTCAGTCAAAAATCAAACGAAACAACAAAAACAAAGTTTAAAGATAAAGTCATTTGTAAAACATTATGAAAGTGAGTTTTGGCCAAATAAATTTAAAAGCTCCATGTATAAGTCATCTATCCAAGTGTTTGAGGTTCATTTGTACTCCAAGAGAAAAGAGAAACAAAGCAAAAGCAATTTTGGTAAGTGAGAGTGAAGTTTAGGTGAAACTTGCTGTGAGTTGTCGGCGCGGCGCATTGGGCAGGAGGCATGGCACACTCACCAGGCGCGGCGCATTGGGCCTCATCGTGCAGTTCGTTTTAACATGGGTACGGTGCACTGGGTATGTTTCGTGGTGCACACAACCAGAGAACCAAAAGATTGCAGAAACCTTCCCCCATTGCCCAAAACGCACACGAATTTGACAGGTAGAGCCTCCATCATTTCTCTTTGTCCAAGTTTGATGATTGTTTGATGATGCATGTTGCATGGTGATGGTTTAAGGAGATCAAACCCTACCTTTGAAATTCCTCAAAGAAACTGGCTGCTAGAGTTTTGATTCACCGTTTTGTCACCAAGTCTACTACTCCTTCATCACTCCCTTATCCCTTTTTCCATTGATTCCCTTATTCCCTAAATTCCACTACCCCATAAGTGCACTCATCCCCTATCCCAACTTCTCTTTCCCAAATTTCCTAATGTAAAATTCCCAAACCCTAACCCTATACAAAAATCCCATAACATCCCATATTTCCCTAACTACATCTATCCCAATAGTCCCAAAATTCGCACTATTTTTCCCTCACCTTCCTTATTTCACTATTTTTCCTTGGTGGTAGAGGTTTCACAATCATTAAAGATAGTCCAACACAGTTTGACACATCAACACCCATCTCTTCAAGACAGTTTTTTCCACTAGTAGTAATCGCATCCATCCTTCATCTGATTATGAAGTGGAGACCCAAAGTGACTCACCCGCAGAAGGACATGCACCCAGGAGGCCTCAAAGAGGTGGCAGACATATCAGAGAAGAATCAACCACCCTTACTGAATTACAAGCCTGCCCTCTTGCCATCTCTTATTCTAGTGTTAGTCATGTTATGAATTTTGTGAGAAGGTTGTTAGTATTCAGTTTCATCATGAGTTGGCCCGCTTGTTTGTACTACATTTAAATGGTGATCAGGCCACTTTAGCTGGTGTCACTTTCACATTAACACCAGATTCCATTTCATTAGCAACCAACATACCCAACATTGGAGAGCCATGGAACAAGAGGCAAAAAATTGACCAGCAACACTATGAACTGTACATCAAGCCTGTCTTTTTAAGATAGCTCGAGAGAGTGTTTCCTTTTCGATACCTCAAGGATGAATATGCTCCTTTAATGAAATTGATCGTGAAGTATTTCAGCTATGAGGGCCAGTTCTGTCGTTGGTATGCTTATCACATTATACTTCTAATGCATTTTACCCAGGTACAGATGATGAACATCCCTTACTTCATGTGCGGAAACATAGAGAGAATGACCACCCTTGTGCAACACAAGACCCCTCAACAGTAGTTCAACAGTATTTACCATTTTGCTCTCATCAAAATTGTGGTGGTTCATTAGCTTGGATTACAGGGCATTACTTGGGATGATTTCATCTCTTGTGAGTTTTTCAGAGCTTCACAGGGACCTTCAGAGGTTGGGCATGAGATAGGTGGATCCCCCTATCAGCATGAAGGCCATGAGACTCACACTGCTACAATGCCAATTTTCATTACTTATCAGAAGGGCACTAGACAGTTATTTGTAGCAGCAAAGCGAGTGTTATCTCCACCTGGGGTGGAAGGGGCCTCGCTTTTGACATTGGCACCACAGGTATAGGAAAAAGGCAAGAGGCCAATGCAGGATGAGGGGCCTTCAGGTGAGCGGGACTTTATTCTTATTCAGGATGACGATACAGACATGGGCCCATAAAGTGCAAATCTTAGAGAGATCATCCAGGAGCAGCAGACAGAGATCAAAGCCTTGTCCCTGAACTTGGAGAGGGCTAAGTGGCTTATGAAATACTTGGAGTAGAGAAATAAGTAGCTTGAAGATCAGCAGGTGATTATGGAGTTACAAAACATCAGGGAGAATCGCCAAGCTGCCCAAAGGAGGAGGATTGAATTCACTTCATTGGAGCAAGAGATTAATGATGATCGGGAGTCTTGGCTTGAGAGCGTCAACATCCACTTAGAGAGACTGCTGGAAAAGGCCGATAGGGACAAAGCATTACTGAGGCACATGGCCTTCCACTACATGGTGCGGAACAAGGTTTGCAAGGCACGAATAAGAAATTTAAAGGCAAAACTAAGGAAGGCATCAAAAAGACAAAAGAGGTAAAAAGAGCATGATCGACTCTGGATATTAGCCAAGGCATCCTTTTCCCATCATAGCTCTTGATGAATAAGGCCCAACCCAAATTTCAAGGAATTTGGAGCAATTTTTGCATTTTGGAATTTTTTTGCACAAAAAACAGGGTTTTCCTCCCGATGCGTCATGCCACATGGCGCTCGCTTTTTCTAGAGGGCTCCAAATCCAAAAAAGTTTGAATTTATAGTTTTTTCATGATAAATTATGCTTTCCTACCTATGACCAAGAAATTTGGGCAGGCTTTGAGCCCTCAAAAGGTCTAAAAAACTCAAAAATGATCTCACTGCCCTATTTTGACACACAGGAAGCATTCTTGGGCGATTGGATATTTGGAGGGGAAAATTGATACCAAATCCCGAAATTCGACTTGTCTTCGAAAGTAGACAGGTAGTGATTTCCAACGAGCTATCATGAGATCAATTTGGACATCGATAAGGGCCTCAAAATTAGCTCCAAATTTGCGCTACACATGGAGATTTTAGGTGCAGCGCATAGAGAATTTTGGTCTATTTTTCACTCTTCAGCTGAGAATTTCGACTAGTTTTGACTAGTTTCACTTTTTGATGTTACTCTTGATTTAAATTGATGTAATTTCATGACCATGATGTAATTTTGGCACATTTTTACTTTTTCTAGTAGATTCATTCACCAAAAGGTGAAATGTGATTGAATAAATCAGTTTCCTAGCATATAGAGGTAAGCTCTTTCTTTGCCTATTTTTCAGCTCCTTGTTTAGATATGGTTGAAACAGCTCCTAGAATGATGAGCTCGCCCCATAGAGGTATGGTAAAGATTTAGGCTTGTCTATATCATGTAATTTCTCAGTCATTTTCAGGGTTGGACATTTGGGATTGCTTGGCACTTCATTGTACATTTGATTTATGCATTTTTGGCAAAGGAAAGACCAGGGTTTTGCAGCACTTGTTGGGATCCATGTGGCTCTGTGTTTTGATGGTGTTTTTCTTCATGTAATTGTAAGTTCGTTGATGTTTTATGTATGCCATTTCCCTTCTCTTCACTTCTGGAATTAAAAAAATTGAGTGACATGGGTAGAATTCGTTAGCTTGTGGTGCTCTACCCTAAAATTTGTTTAGTTTTACATATTTTCATCTATTTGGAGAGGATTCTTGCAGCCTCTTGCCCTCTTTAGCTCCTCAGCAGTCTTTTCTATCCATTCATTTAATATAAAGCATCAAAACTATTGCCTACCTTGCCCCAAATGGAACTCTACAAAAATTTGGCCTCATCCGTGAACCCAAAACTTGCCTTTCCCTTTTTTCCAACAAAATCTCCCAAAAATCAAATCAAATCCTTGCACTACATACCTAGACTAAGATCAGTTGTTAAATTAGTCATCTCAAGCCCCATCTGATTATCTTTTGCTGAGATTGACCCAGAGAAAGCCCTCTCCTATCCTCGTAGGGCTAGCTACGAGGTTGAGCGTGGTTTGATGTGGACCTAGAAGCTTACCTTTTCAGCCCGAGGTAAATCTAGGCTCCACAGGGTGATAACATGGATTTGGGTTACACTTTTTAATCAAGCGAGAGTGTGTTTTGGTGAAAAATTGATGCTTCATCAAGTAATTTTAAGTGCTTTATCAAGCAATTTTTAAGTTCTTTATCGATCTATTTATGCACTTAAATATAGCTCGATTGAGCCCTTTTCTACCCGAGTTAGAGGCTCGATCGATATTTATGGCTCGATCAATCTACATTTTTCGATCAAGCCTATGGCTCTCTCAAGCGTTATTTCTTAGTAAAAACCCCAGTCACAACCTACACAAGCCATTTTACTAAGACCGCGAGAGGAAAAGGAGTTTAACAGAAGACTGAAAAGCTTGAACGAGATGGAGGAACTCAATCTAGCTACCCATCAACCTTGCCAATGACCCAGAGGCTCAATCCGAGGTAGGTTTCCTATTATGTTTGTCTATTTCATTTAAAAAAAATTGCAAAATAAAATAAACCAATTTGAAAAAAAAAACTTACCATACAAAAACTACAAAAAAAAATCATGAAAACTACCAAGAAAACCCTTGAAAATCACAAAAAAAAAACATAATTTAGGTTTTTTCTTTTTAATTTCATTGTAAAAGTTATCTGCAATGGTAGAATGTTTATTATACATATTGTTTATGGTAAAAAAATATCTTTTAATTAATTTACATTTTAAGGTTTTTTAGTAATTTAGTGAAATAAATTTAAAAAAAATGTTTTCTTTTTGTTATTAAAAATACATTTTAAATTTCAGACAAATTTTACAAGAAATATGCTGAGAAAATTATCAAAACAAAAAACAATTAAACTCTGATCAACAAATAAATAAATCAGGAGCTTTAAATTGATATAATGAATATGGTTTCTCATGGTGAACCTATATTAAATCAAATAAGAAATTTTATTTCCTTTTTTTATTTTGAATTTAATAAATTTATATTTTAAATATTTTTAACCATAAATATAGTAATTAAAAAGAAAACAAAAAATGAATTGTATATAAATAATATATTAAATAATTAAAACTCGAAAACGATTTTTTAATTGATTTTATTAACTATATATATATATATATATATATATATATATATATATATATATATATTATATATATATATATATATATATATATATATATATATATAAGGTATGACATAACCTATAACTATTATACATATACATGATAACTATCTATAATTATATAGCATAACACACGCACACACATACACACACACACATCTATATATATAACATATAACATCGTTTTGTAACTATCTAACATAATGTGTTGTTCATAATAACATAAGATGGGTGATGCTGAACAACCTTTTAGATCTTGAGTTGACCTAAAAGCTTTAATTTTCCCTAAACTTTCCAACTATTCATATACGTAGAATTATTTAATATAATGATATGACATATATATATATATATATATCTTAGTTACCAACCTTATTAAATTTATCAGATGAGTAACAATTTTGTAACTTACAGTTGCTTTATTTTTATTTAAATATATAACACAACAAATCATAACTATAACACACACACACACACACACACAGAGACCCATACAAAGACATATAAGTTGAACTTTCAATAATGCATTATTGATATGTACATTAAATCCATGGTGAAAAGTTCATATATAATAATTTTGACTCTTTTCTAATTTGTACCATATTATTTCATTGTGTAGTGTTTCATACCAAAAACATTGTCTTCATGTGCTTGCACCTAGTACATGTCATCCCTGAAATTTAAACATGATAAGAACTTGTCTTATGGAGTATTTGGTTGACTTGAAGTTTTATTACTTTTGCAAATAGGTTTATTTCAAATTTTTACATATATTTATATTTTTTTGCTCCACGAATAAAATGCATTATTTATAAATGAGAAAAAGTGTAAATTATATTTGATCACATTTTTTGAATGTGTTTACATGGAACTCAATGCTTTGGTTGATAATTTATCAAAAAATACACTATTTGATTTAGGACATTAGCCTAGATTATTCTACTTGAGTTTATAAATGGTTTTCTTGTTCACATTATTTCTATATCAACATTTTTTTCTTAGATTATTTTATATGTATTATATGTAATTTGCAAAGCCATCTCCCATATGCCCCCTAACCATAGTTTGTTAGAGTGTTGAGGGGTTTGTTATACACAGTCGGACTAGATCACATAGCCATACTAGAGTGTCTGTTCCACTCATAGATCCTCGTATCATGACTCTGTAATTTCTTAAGGTTGTAAAAGAAACCTAGAGGTAACCACATACCACTTTCAAGCTTAGAAGCTAACCTTTCTAAACTTAGAGACGGATCTCTCTATTGGATTTAGATTTGTTGTTCTGGGATTCTAAGCTAGATATTTAGGTTCAGAGGTTTTTTTGAAATGTTTGGTTGAAACTGCAAAGAACGGGCATTGGGCAATGTAATCAAAGTCTTAAGGTGATCAAAAACAAAAATGTCAGAAGAGATTGAAATATTTCAAGGTAGGTAGGCTATATGCATCTTTGAAGTTTTTTGGAGTGAGAGGGAGGAATAGATTTCAATCCCATTAAACATAGATAATTTTAACATGAGTTCTATATTTAACTTCACTTTGAAAACATATAAATTTCTCAAAATCTAGCTTAGAGTGTTATTGAACAAGTTCAGCCCTTCATCTTCATTTAAACTATTGAGATAAGAAAACACATGAAAATAGACAAGTCATCCTATTCAGCTTCTCAATTTCCTATTTTCTGATTGACAAGTCATCCATTTCTATAATGAGTTCCTCTAAGGAATCTGTTCACTACCCCTAAATTGTAATGGTTGTTGAAGTGAATTCCCTTGCTATTGATGTAGATGCAATAAGGTTGTTGTCAATGTAATGGCATCTAGTTGTGTTCTTTGTCCCCTTTCCTTCAATAATTTCTCCATTTTAACCTCCATTACTTTGATTTGTCGACCCCCTTCAATAAGGATCGTAAACATGTTTTCTTTTTCCTTCCCAAGTTGTCCAACTTCCTTAGTCTAAGGGTCTTCTGTGGATGGAAGCTTGAGCTACTTCTTGAGTGTTGCAATATCAACATTCTTCCTTATGACAATAGTATGTTGCTTTCACATTGTTGGGATCATATCTCAGTTTGATTACAAGATCATCCAGTGATTTGATATTTGTATCTTTTGATAGAGAGGATATTTTCTCTAGCTTGAGCTGAGACTGAATGTTATTTACAGAGGCTTGTACCTTAGAAGTTGTCATTGCCAAAGTTATCAATGTAGAGTACAACATCTCTCTTATTTTCTTGTGTAGGTATACTTGATCAATTAGATGAATTTGATCAGTACTAAATAAAATGTACATTTTTTATAATCTTTAGGAGTCTCTGGGAAAGGAATTTCATCCTGCGGAAAGGATATCTGCATTTTCTCTTTTTCTGTGTCAAAGGCTGAGAGCAACCTATGTTATGAAGAGGTTGTCTTCTTCCAAAGCTGTGCATATGTTGTAACTTTTAATTGTTCATTTTTGTTCTTAATTTCTCCATACTTAGCAAATATGTTCAGTTTAGCTTGGTCATGACCAACTCTCCTATCTCAGAAGTGTCCACTGGATCATGGGAAGATGAAGAGGATGGAGATCCCATAAAAATATCCTCAGTCCTCCTTGATGCATTAGGGCCTGTCAAAAATATTGTTTGTACACTTTCCTCTTCAAAGGGCCCTTCTATTGTCGGAGTAGTCTTCTACCTTTTCTTGTAGATCTGAAACTCCTTTTCAGTAATTTTTGTGATTATGTGGGAAAACTCTTCCCTTGTTCTTTTGTCCTTCTTCTCTTGTGGTGTAGGAGTTTCTGCTATAGTAGTCTAAATTACAAGTTCTTCTGCCACTTCTAGGGTGCTTTCCTACCACTGATCCTGGTTGATGTACTTCTTAATATATGTCTTAGGGGTGCATGAGTAGGGAGCACTCTTCTATTCTACTCTTGATTTTCAAATAATCCTTAAGGGTCATAGGACCAGGTGAAATTGAGTGTGAAATTTAGTTTCTTTAGAAGGATATGTACTTGTTTGGCTACTTCTCAACTATTGTAAATGAATGGGCCCACTTGTGTTTGTATCTTAAAATGTGATTTCTTCTTTACTTCCAAAAAATGCAACTCATCGATATTGATCATATGTCTTATGTACTCAAATGAGAAAATTCTCATTGGGACAAACTTTGGTAACATGTAAGGTGTCAACTTACAGCCATAGACCCTGATCTTTATGTAGTTCTGATACAAGTACCAGTCACCAGTTTCGGTTTTCTCACTCAAATGAAGGGATCTCTTAATTTATGGTCCTATTCTTGGCTCATCATTGTGGTTTAATAAGTAGGATATTGTGTACAAAAATTGATCAACAAATTCATTCAAGGTGAATTCATTGGAATTCTTCCTTGCCAAGGAAGTCTAATGAATCACTGATTGACAATTTTCTTGCTCATCCAATTTCTGTAAGGGAAATTGAAACCTATCTCTATGATGGTAAAGAAAAAAATAAATAAGTACTGAAGCATATTTGAAATTTCTCTCAGTAGAGAATTTGAGGAACTTCTCATGGATTGTATCTGCTAAAAATTGATTGTAGCTGAAGGTGGAAGGCTTTTCACCTATGGTAAAGATTGATAGGAAACCAATGATGGATTCATCAATCCACTCATCATATTGGTAGCCAAGTAGACATGAAAAAATAGAAATAATCTACATAGTCATCTTAGGGAACATATAGGATGAATATGGGGTTTTTTCTTGGGTAATTGTGAATCTTTAGGGATAAAAGTATAAAATATATTAGCTCCATGTGGGAAGGTGAGGTTTTTGTAGAATTACATGAGGTAATCTACTGTAAATGGTTTTGCAGAGATATATCTTTGCGATTGGAGCATTTGGGAGATGGATTTGGCTGGAATGGTAAAGAGGATGTCATTATTTTGGGCCACAATTTCCCTTTGACTAGGAATATAAAGAAATTGGCACCATGAAATGAACTCTGGGAAGTGATAGGTTTGAGGAAAAGTGAGTTTAGGTAGGGAGGATTCCCATAGACCCAATTCATGACTAACATCTATAAATTTCTTCTTTAACCAATTGTGGAGTTCATAAAGGTTGAACTCACAACTAGTTTCCAAGATTTTATATTCCTGGTCTACCAGGTGTTGATGATTTAAATCTATGACAGGAGGTTATCATCTTACGCCTTAGATTTTCCTTAAGGACCCATGATGAAAGAAGATTGAATAAGAGATTTGAATTACCTAGGACAAATTGGTTGAAGACTAGTACCCAAGGTGTATAGTTAATTATCTTGTTGACGGTTCACAGTGGTGGTCTGGATCACTAACTTGGCGCTAATATAGGCACCCTCTGGTTGATTGTGCACTAGAATAGTTTTGATCACTTTTTACCTTGAAACAAAGAAAGGAAGGAAACAAAATGGGTTTTAGTTGATATTATAGGAAAAATTGAATGTACCGTTGCAGTTTAGCAATTAAAGGGAGTGGGTCCATTATCGCAGGAGCGAGTAATGGTGGAACAGTTAGATAATATGTAGAATGGGGATGAGTTGAGATGGAGGGTGGGTAGGATGTGTCAGTGATGGGAAATGGAGAATAGGAGCATGCCATGTGGTGGTATGGTACAAAACGAAGGAAGGGATGGGAGGCACTACTTGGTAGAAGGGAAGTGGAGTCAACGTCCAAAATAGCTTAGAGTGTGGTGCAATTATGGTTTTCGGGGGGGGGATTCTGAAACGTGCTAGGGGGGCAGGTCACAAGAGTGGTGAGAGTGGGAAACTACTTTTCATACCCCCCCCAATGGTTAACTATCAGAAGGATGTGGGGAGGGGGGGTGTTCGAAACTCCTTACCCATCGTTGATATGGGTCGGTGAGATCTTGACCATTGAAATGTTCACCCCTTTTATTACATGTTGACAAAAATCGTCTCATCACAAAAATGTTATTCTATACTAAATAATCATGATTTACTAATGTGGTAACTAAATAAACACCTAATTAACACTAATTTTAATCCAAAACTAATTTAGACCATGATTACATTACATGGTAAGAATTATTTAGCCTAAAAAAATTTGTTTAAACTAATCTAACCACGATTAAATTATGTGATTAAACCATCAACTTATCTAAACTCATTTTATTCTCCAAGTCTAATCACACTTAAATGGTGTGATTAAACCTCTCTCTCTCTCTCCTGATCTCTCTCGATATCTATATCTATATATATATATATATATATATATATATTGTTGAAAATAGCAACAAGAAATGCAAAAAATAACATTGCTATAGATACTTGATCTATAGAGAAATTTCTAATGGTATCAGAGCAAAGGCGATTAGAGCTATGAACAACATATTGAGAAGGGAAAGTTTGAAGGTTGAAGTTCTTGATTGCAGGTACAAAATCGATTTCTTATCACATCTCAAAGTCCAACAATGGTGTTCAATGGCTTGAGACTCGAGTATGCCCTAGATGGTAACTTGAATTACATACCATGGAAGGATCACATGGAAGCAGTATTAGAAGACAATGGTTTGAAGGAATTCATTAATCAAGAAGTTCGCAGGCCAGCAACAGCTAATGCCCAAGAATTAGTTGAATGGAATAAGTGTGTGGTGAGAGCGAGGAGGATTCTTTTAGAGGGTGTTCGAGACTATGTTGGCTTGAGTCTCCATGGAAAGGAGACTTCATTTTCAATGTGGAAGACATTGAAGGACCTATATCAGAACAAAAATGACTAGAGGAAACTGACGGTAAAGGACAAGCTTCGGAAAATCAACTGTGAAAAGAGCGACATGATTTCTACATATATGAACAAGCTCACCACCTGTAGAGATGAGCTTGGAATCGTAGGAATCATGACAGTTGATGATTATATGGTGAGTCTTTCTCTCCTCAGTCTTCCTAAGAGCTGGCATAGCTACTAGGACTCAGTGAATGGAAGAGAGAAACTTCTAGATTGGGAAAGGCTATGGTCAGATCTCATGCAGGAGGAGATCAGAAGGATCACACAAGATGGTTCTTCATCCAAGGAGGATGAAAAAAATCTGGCCTTAGAGAGTAAGGCAAGGAAAGGGAAGGAGAAGGATTCTCATCCCAGATCAAGTTCTTCTCATGGAGGGAAGAAGGGTGACAAATCTAAAGTGAGATGCTTTAATTGTCATGAGATGGGTCATTATGCGACTAATTTCCCATCGAAGAATTCCAAGAAGGGATCCTCGGAAGGATCTGATGGTGAGGCATTGGCATCTCGGTTTGAGATGGACTTCGCCCTCATCACATGCATGGATTCATCGATGGTGGGTTGTTGTTGGTTTCTTGATAGTGGAGTCTCATTCCACATGATCGGTGATAAAAGTTTATTCAATACCTTGGAGGAGAAAGACCTCAAGATATTGATAGAGATGGGTGACGATGAAAGGTATAGTGTTTCAGGAGTGGGCACAGTTTCTTTCCAGAGGAAGCATGGAGATTCTATCACCTTAACAGATGTGAAGTATGTGCCTCGACTAAGGAAGAACTTGTATCAATCACGATGTTAGAGGAAAAAGGCTACGATGTTGACTTTAGTAAGGGAAAGGTTTTCCTTAGACACATCACCATAGGACAGGTGAAACAAATCGGTTCATGGGTACGGAACCCGTATGCTCTTGAGGTTCAAGATACATGCAAAGCCTTGAGGAGCAAGGCCAATATGAGAGACTTGGCGGTTGAGAGGGAGAGTAAATTACCTCTTAACATGCAGTCCCAGAAGAAGTCTCAGACAATTATGGAGGAGCCACAACTAGAGATGCTGAGATGAGACTAAGTGGAGGCATCCATTGATGCATAGACCTCCAGTAGGGGGAAATTTCAAGCCAATTTATTAGAGGGATCACATGCAACCATACCTCCAAGTGTGAGGTGGGGTGATGTGAAGTGATAGCGCCATGAAGGCTGAAATAGGGGCAAGATCCTTGAGGTACCTAGCTTCTTTGATTAGAACTTACTACGGGAGCCCCCATGAAGAGTAGTAGGATTGGTTGAGTGGGTAGAGACAGATGCAGATGGAGTGGTAGAGGGAGCTTCAGCATCAGAGGCTACTTCTAGCCCAACAGGGAGGTTAGTTGGGAGATCAATTACTTACTTCTTAGTAACTGAGTTGTAGTGCAACATTGGGCAACACGATGCAACATGATGAGAGGAGGTGCAATGTGGATGCAGTGCTCGCAGATAGGACCAGCAACAACACAGATGCATTTGGAGGAATTAGTGTGATTGATGTAGTCAAATATCAAAGTGATAAAGGCTAGAGTAGTCATATACTAAAGAGTACAGAGGTGCAGAGTTTTCAATTGACAGAGGCAATAGCAATCAAAGACTTTGATGACAGGGGCATCATTCTGATTCAAATTGTATGCTTTTTTTTTGGAGTTGCTGGAGCAAGAGCACTTGAGAGAAATGTTGCATGCAGAACATTCCAAAGGTTGAGGATCGGGATTGAGTTGAATTCCTTTCTTTTTGAGAGGGAGTGTTGCAAATAACAACAAGAAATGCTAAAAATAGAAATGCTAAAAATATAAATACTATAAATAGCATTTCAGGATATATTCCAATTTTAATTTATCCTTGAATTAAAATTGAGAATTAAAATTCGAATTTACTCTCACCAACTGCTTGAAAATTAATTAATTAATTCTTTTTGAGTTAATTAGTTGGAGAAATTCAAGCTAGAAGTCTTTGTGAAGTCATGCAACAGTTATCCCTTAAATTAAGGAGATTATCCCTTAATTAAGGAGATAATGTTGAGTTGTATTTGATTTGTAATTAGTTATCTTAGTTAACTGAGTTATGTTGAGTTAAATTAGTTCCAAACAGTTTGAGGAAGTAATTGTGAGTTCAGTCAGTTAACGCATGCATGCATCAAACTAGTGTACTTCATATAACTAAGGATTCTCTCATAAATAAATCATGCATGTCTATTCAAACAAAGACCAAGTTGAGATTAAAGATAGGGACATTGTACTATCAATTGCATGAGTTTTCCTATAAAGGAAACTCATCCATGCAGAAGGAATAAGGTTCCTTGACGATTGCACAATTCTGACAGGGTGTAGGATCAGTGTGAGTGATCAGCCTTCCACTTGCTAATAGGAGGATCACCCAGGAGAAACTGCACAAGGAAATAGTAGGCTTTGAGGGTAGAGGAGAAGGTTTGTGAGAAGTGTTGATTGCATGTGAGCATCCAGGAGGATTGTACTAAGAGATGACTAGCTATGAGAGCTAAAGCTTTGTGTAATCTTGATATATTTCCACCTTCTATGATAATACAGATAGTGTGGTTTTTAGTTGTGTATTTCCCTTCAGTATTTTTAGTGTTTCATGTGTATTGATTCTTCTTCTTGTTATATGTGTTCAACTTGATCTTGCTCAAAGTTTTTAAGTGTCTGCAAAGTTGATAGTAGAAGTAGATTATAATATTTTGCTTTCGTATATTGCATTCTCAGAGGTAGATTTGTAGAGAATTTGCAAGAAATTCTATATATATATATATATATTATATATATATATATATATATAATATATATATTAACTCTAATGTGGCATTTAAACACAGATTCACATTTTGAACTTTTCTAAAGCATTTCTTATGCATATCTTTATGTGAATGCAGTGAAATTTGCATTTCACACCTATTGGGTTCTTTTCATTTTTCACATATATATGTATATATTTATATAATCTATATTCTATATCTATATATATATATATATATATTATATATATATATAATATATATATATATTATATATATATATATATATATAATATATATAATATATATATATAATATTTATCCCCTTTGGTTTTTTTTGTTCTTTTTTTCTTTTTCTATTTTTATTTTTCTATTCTTTTTTTTTGGAAATAACTTGTAGAATGAAAGATTATTTACAAAATCTCATATACAAAAATCAATAGCTTATAGTGATCTCATTCTATAAAATATAGGACCCTAACACCTTCCTCTAACACTAGTTAGAGTTTTAGAGGCAACATTTCTACCTCTATTGATGATCTTGCGATGGATAGTGAAATTTCTTCACCTGTTGTAGGTATACATTTTGCATTTTAAATCCTCTTTAAACTTTATGTGTTTATGTCTTGAAATTGTCTTCAATTGATGTGTTTGAATTTAATGTATATGTTTTTATGCTTCTAGTTTTTTATATATATTTAATTATGTTTATGATTTATGGACCCTCAATACAGTGAAGACAAGGATCAATGTGCAATATCGATCGAACTATGGAACAATGTTATATCCAACATCACAGTTGAGCATGTTAGTGCCGAGCATACATGAATCACATGAGAGCTGGATAAAATCTTTGCTAGTTCTCCTACTAGGCATATTTTGTCTCTGATGTTAGATAGCACCAACTACTTGATTGAGACATACTAGAGGGAGGGTCCTCAAATCCATCTTCTATATTTCATACACAGGATTAGGAGGTTGGACGTTAGAGGTCCAAATACTTGGAACATAATGAAATATGCCACCAAGAACATTTATGTTCGTGGGGAGTTGTTTGACATCCCTCCAAAATGTCGTACTATATATGATGGTCTAATTCCACTAAAACATTTTAGTAATTTTGGTGTGGTCCCTTTTGTTTATAATTGCTTCATTGGATCTTAGGAACACTTCCCCTACCATGACCGCGTTCCCATTTACTTTGCAAAGTATATGTATGCCAAGTTTGTGCTACATATGAGGTTAGATTACAACAACACCATATTTAAGTT
The DNA here is from genome assembly GCA_000404065.3 of Pinus taeda. Lineage (NCBI taxonomy): Eukaryota > Viridiplantae > Streptophyta > Pinopsida > Pinales > Pinaceae > Pinus > Pinus taeda. The sequence goes on from APFE030686263.1 coordinate 251,309, forward strand.
TTATGAACCTATCTTCGGACATAGTTATGAATGTGTCAGGGCTCATAGGGACTCTACGCATGTACCACCACCTTTGAGATTATTTCTATGACCATCTCACATTGTGGTATTGCTGATAGAGCTAGAGCAATCATCGCAACTTGATGCTGAGACTAAGCATACCATTCCAGATAGCATGTAGAGGACATTGGCCATTGCACATGTTCCATTACATTGAGAGATGAGGATAGAACCTTCGTTACCTGATGACCCAGTAGTTGCATTACATGATGATTCATATCTCGAGAGTCTAGGGCATGACCAACTTTTTTCATATGCATGTACATTTTTTGATACCATCTGTGACATTTGGGGTGTACACGGAAAATCTGACACATATCAAGTACATATATATGGAACTTTTGACTCTTATCATCAAATTATACATTAGTTATATCAATAAGTTTGTATCATATTCCATTTATATTAGTAATTTCATGATAACATGCATGCATAACCCAACTACATAGATTAGCTTCTGAGGTCATCTGAGGGGGAGTTTTAATAGCCAAAGAAACCTCTTCTAGTGCAAGTTTCCATGGCTCAGTCTCCTCCACCTTCACCTCCACCTCATAACACACTATAAGAAAAAATTACATTGGTGAGGGTCGAAAAATGTCACCATAAGCTCATTGGTTATGGTCAAAAGAACCTTTGTCACCAAAATCTGAACGTCACCAAAGGTAGTGTCACTAGAAGTATAGGTGTTGTGGTGACATTCAAGGTCTATTAACAACAATGATTTATAATAACACATAGTGACCATCACCATTTCATATGAGCAATGGTAACGAACCTTAGCATCCATCACCAAAACATTGAATGTCGCCAAAATTATAGGTGTTGTGGTGACATTCGAAATTTGTCACAAATAAATATTATAATGGCACATAGTGATTGTCATGATTTCATATGAACAACAATATGTTTTTGTGATGTAAGTTTCATGGTCGTCACTATTGATGCATAAATATATGGTGATGTTCATTGACCGTCACCATTTCATATTTTGGTGAGGGTCAAAAAATGTCACCATAAGCTCATTGGTGATAGACAAATGAGCCTCTGTCACCAAAGGCTGCATCGTCAGAAGTTTAGGTGTTGTGGTGACAACCAAGGTCCATCACAAATAATGATTATAATCAAAGATAGTGACTGCCACCATTTCATATGAAGAACAATGATTTATGGTGATGGACCTTTCATGGTCATCACTATTTAATGCATATATATGGTGACATTCCTGGATCATCACCATCTCATATTTTGGTGAGGGTCAAAAAATATAACCATAAACTCCTTGATGATGTTCAAAAGAGCCTTCATCACTAAAAGTAGATTGTCTTGATTCCATATGAATATTAGGGCATCATGGAATCAAACCACCAATTTCCTACTTGTAAAGCAGATGTTGTTATTGAGATAGCACCCTTTAAAGAATTATACTTTAAAAAAATTGACCTTGAAACTTTAGCAATTGTAAATGCTACAACTTTAAATAAATTATAAAACTTTGTAAAGTCTTGGAAAATATTTTACTAAAAAAGAAAAATAGCGTCAAAGTTGCAAACCCTTATGTAATGGTTATGGAAGTTATGAAGAATGGGTGGAGGGAAAATTACTTAAGTTTAATATACTCAATTAGAAGTGAAACTTTGAATACATGTATAACCTACAAATGAGCTATAATTATGAAACCTAAAATCTGCAACTACACCAAAGATTGATTTCGCACCTTGTGAATCATGTAAATCTATTGTGACAACATAAAAAATTGCCTTTGAAAGATTGATTTTCATGCCAAAAAGTAAAAAACAATGAGTATATATGATTAAATTATTAATAATGAGTTGCCTGCTTAAATCTTATTGGCTATCGAGTCTCTAAAACTAAATGGGAGTTCTCTTTGTTATTAATTAATTCAATATGTCAAAATACAATTACCTATAACAATGATCTTAAAATGTAACCACTAAACAAATGTTAATATGGTAAGAGCAAAGTTTGGCTAATATCTATTACACTAACAAAATATCCAAGGGGATTATCAAACACTTCCAAATCCACACCAAGCACACATATCCAAAGATGCAATTACATCAATATAAGGAATGCCATATTTACCTCTCAATCATAATTATGTCCGCTCAAAAGTACTTCAACTAGAAAAGGGGTGTGAAGACAAGAACCACGAAGAAAAAATAACTATGCAATACAAAAATACACTTCATCCTCACTCTACCTTTATAAAATAGATCTAGGAGAATAAAAAAATATCCATAGAGAATAGGACTAGAAATTTCCCCTAAAGGTACAAACATAAGTTGAAGGAATGGAATATTTGTGTCTATCCAACAGAAGCATGCAAAGAGACACCTTTGATCTAATTACATTGATTTGTCTCCATGTAGCTAAAAATATGTTAAATTATCTTGAGAAAACTCTATGCAGTCTTCCATTGACATGCTTTGACTATTTTCTAACAAGAGGATATGATTTGGTTCAAGAAATTCATGTTTCTCAAAATGTTTTGGATTCTCTAATAGTTCTACTGAAAACATGTAGACAACCTATCCATAATTCCAAAGGGGGATTTTTTCCTATGTTTTTTGTTGGCTAAAATCAAAACTCAAGTTCAACCCATGTTTCATACTAACCAAAAAAATGTCCCATGTCAGTTAATGAAGGAAATTTGTTCTTTTGACAGCTAAAGAATTTATGATCTCTCAAATGGATCAATGGTTCATTTCATGGTCTATTATGTTTACTGTCTAATGTCAATGAATGCACCATCTTATTTGCCGTATTGATTTCTTGTTAAATACATGTCTCAATTTCATCATGAAAGATAAGAAGATAAATGATGCTAAAAAAATTATACTCTCCACAAACTATACGAGTTTTTACTCTTACAATAACTATAGTCTAAATATCAACAAAACACTCAGTAGACTTGATTGACCAATAGTGGAAGCTTCTGATTGGGCCTCTACATTTGACATGTGCCTATCATGGTACAATGAAATGTTACATCATCAGACTACAACTCAATAAAAAAAATTAAAATGCAAAATGGGAGCTACTACAGAGTAATAAATTCATATCTACATAAAACAAAATTATTTGTTTTACTAAAATTAAGGGTTCTATACAACAAATAGTACAAGATCATTGTTTTTTGTATGAAATAAACATGTAATTTAATGAGATTATGTTCAGATTTGAAACATGTATTCCTTAGAAAAATAGAAGAGTGATCTTTAACTCTTAGAAATTAAGATCACTTTAAAAGAATGTCCATCTTCATGACAGTTTAATATATGAAAAAATGTATGATCAAAATGACATCATCACTAGGTAATTATGCTAAGCACAAGCCTTCCATATGCATATATTATATGAATGACAAATTAATGTCATGTGAGATTTAAATTTGTTAAAAGAAACACACATGAAGAGTTTTGAAAGAATTGTTTTTGCTTTAATTTTTTTACAAATAAATGTAGCTTCAAGGATATTTATTTTTCACCCTATTTGGGTATAATCTTTCAAACAACATAATTTATTTCAGTTTCATTCACTATTTGTTTATTGGGGGCCTTACTTTGTTTAGTGATGAAGAAACGTTTATAAAATTATATGGTATATTTGCATTACAACTTCGTTCAAATTATTCTAACTAAAGTCTAATATTTATGGATGGTGTGATTTAGGGTTGATGTTAAGAAGGTTTCCATTGCAAAATCTTTTAGGATTGAAGCGTGCACTTCTCTAGTTTTAGGGAATAATTTTGATCTTTTGTTTATTTTGGCAACAAGTGAAGATAAATCTTACCTTTTTATTTCTTGTTTGAACCGATAGCTCCCTTCTCATACTAATTAAACTGTAAAAATCTAAACCAGGTCATGTAATTAGAGAAAACTCTAGTAGGTTGTATCAGGACAAAAGACCTCCTCCCACTTTTTCCTTGTAGCTACATGTAGTGGCGTGTTTCCATTTCTGTTAGGTAGCACGACTACAAATGAGTCAACCAGAAGTATTTCCTTTATCAAATCCAAGAAGTTGGCTCCTTTGGCTACCATATGTATTTTTGTCTAGCCCATTTTGTTTGTTCTTCAAGCCATTTGTCGATCCTTTGCTAGTAAAGCTCCCACAATAACTCTGTAACCACTTCTTGCAGCCAGATGCAGTGCATTATTTCCATTTTTTATGGAAATCCCTATCAACTAACTATCTCTAGCAAGAATATCATTAACCACCTCAACATGAACCTTAGTTGCAGTGAAAATAAGAGGTGTGTCATTTGATAAATCCAGCTTTTTGCTCTAATCAAGGTTGTGGCTCAGAAGGTCCTTGACAATAGCCATGTATAATTTATCAATGCAATTTGTATGAATGCATTACAACACATATTTGTATATCAACATTGATAATATGTGATCCCAAAAACCAATTCAACCTCAATAGACCACAAAATGAATTCCATTATTTAGTAGTACACAACCCACATGCATCAAAAGAAAAAATGGCATATAGGTTTCTCAAAAGGAATGTTAGGTCAAACGTTAGGTAGAGAACATAAGATAAGAATTTAATTTCGTATGCATTGTTGTTTTGAAATTTGACCTTTCTTCTCTCTGTGTTTTTTTTTTTTTAGCTAGTTGTGAAGGGATAATATGAGTATCATTTCTGCTATTGTGTCTCTCCAATGACACTCAGTAGCACATAAGCATCATGGAAGCTTGTTATTCCATATGGTGATTCTAAATCACCTTGGACTTGACATCATGGGTTGGTTGTAGTGCATTAATTATCTGGTAGAGGGGAAATATTTTTCTTGAAGGTTGGTTCTCTTCATTTTATTCATTTGTTGGATGCATGATGACTATATTTTTTCCTTGCACATTTTCATATGACTATTGAATCATGTTCCCAAGGCTCAGAGTGGTGAAGTACCTAATGAAATGTTTTTTGATGAGAATGCATGAGGACCAAATGGAAAAAACCTCAGGTGTTTACATAACATAAGTGTAGTATGAATATTACTCACAATTATTTCCTCCAATTACACCTCAACTAGAGAGGTTTTAGTTGGTTAAAGTCAGTATTAGGGGTTGTATCTATCAAAAGTGTGTCATGTGCTTTTTAAAGGCATCTAGCCTATGATTTCCCATATGCATGCACTTGGCATGATGATGTGATTTGGTATCAACCATTAGAAAGGAACATATTGAATGTTGGCTCCATTTCTTTCTTTACATATAGTGGTAATTTTTAGACTAGTAACTTAGAACTTGGAATGTATAGGTGTTGCTCTGAATTCTACCACTCCTAGAGTGCTTACATTGAAGAAGATGCTTCTGTTGATTCTCTCAAAATCCTAAATGGGACACCAAAAATACAAATACAAGAATATAACATGAGTCAACAATTGGATTATTCATCTAAAAAATATGCCAATTTTTTAAGTATTGGACAATGGTTTGACTCACTATCTATGGTGTTTAAGTGAACTTGGAAGAAATATTATGGGAGAAAACATGGGATATTCATATGTAACAACCATTAGAGGGTATTTTTCAAGATTTATTATATTTCGTTGTGTTTACTCAAAGGGTTATAATGTGAAACAAGGGTAAGAAAAATGATATAAGGGGAAAGAGACCAGCTACTTCCCAAGAGATGTTTAAAAGAACTTGAAATTTATCATCATCTCCATCAACAAAATATGTATGGAAACTTTGACCCTTATAATATGATAATATGGAAGGATTGAAAGATTAAATTAATAGGTGATGATAGAAGTCAAAATGCAGGTCGATACATAGCAACTGGGAACAACATGAGTGAATGCACAAGGACGATAACACTTTCACATATCCCTTTAGTGGCAGATCATAAGAATTTCAGAGACATCTAATTGTTGCAACTCCACAACTAGTGCATATATTTTTTTCACCTCTTGAGGATGAAAAGAGGGGGAACAACCCCCAATGCTTGGCACAAAACTACGAGAAAATCTGAAAAAATTTCCATCTCAATATTTGTGGTTAAAGCTATAAAATATGTGGATGAGGTTATTTAAGTGCATGTGATATGTAGATACAAAAATGAAGATAGAAGTGATGAAAATAAAAATATTCACTAAACAAGGAGAGCTATACAAAATTCGGAAAGATAATGCTAATAAGGACACCTATAGAAAAATATATCCAAATAAGGACACCCTCTCAGTATGTATACTGATGTGTAGTATATCAAATACACAATCATATTTATGATTTTTCTTACAAAAATATAGAAATATGCTTGAATTTTAACACTGTTAAAATCCAAGTGAAGGATTAAGGAAAATAAATGGCTAAGGAGAACACATAATGCCCAAAAAAGAGAATAAGAAAAGGATGTTGCGATTGGATTTGAAGCAAATAGGAGAGCATGAAAGGAAGTAACATGAGGGATTTGAAGAGGAGGTTGGGAATAGGTGACCTAGTTCATTCCAAAACTAGGAAAAAAATGTTTACTTTGGAAAACATGTCCAAGATCAAGCTTGAAGAGTTCCATTTGGAATTAGGAAAGAAGTTTTTAGATTTTATGGGACTATGATCAATTTATGGAGTAGAGTGTATCATTGAGATGATGTGTGGGGCATGGAAAAGAAAACATCATCTGAGAGAAAATGTGTTTAAATATAAAAAATGGGTTGAGGAACAAAACATGCAAATAAACAAGGTACAGGAAAAGCTAGGTGGGACATGAACAAAATGAGTTCATTGATTTGAAATGTCAAGGGAGTGAGAGAAAAGATATATTAAAAATGAGTCAAAACTCCTTAAGCTACAGTAAAAGCGCCATAGTTTTGACCCAAAGGGTATATTCCCTTAGAGAAGTTTGGGTTTGAGCCAAGAGGTTATGCCTATAATTTTGGGATTTTGGGGTTGCAGTTACCCCAAATTCCTATCTGGGACCTCTGTATAAATAAATAAATAAATTTATTTTATATTTTAAAAAGAAAATTTGTGAAAAAATATGATACTCTAGTTGTCTCCTTTTTCAATATGACCATTGATGAGTGATATTTTAAACCAATCATATTAGGAGGTTGTAATGAATACATGGCCCTGACTCCTGGAATCTAAGATCTGCTAGAGGAAAGATAGTCATAATGAACTGATATTTTTTCCATGAGAGGAGATATGTACATGGCCCATTGATGGGAAATATCCATCTTCGGAGGGGATTTTTCATACATTAGAGGTGAGGGATCCCAAAGAGTGAATGTATTTTTTGTCGATACATATCCAATGATTGTTACAATAGGTTCACGTATAATTATATTTTCTTTATATATATTCATCAAACAATCACATCATCTCTCTATTAATAGCTATTAAATAATGTTATTAAAAAAATGATATGTAATATATTGACACAATGTTTTCCCTCATGCTTCTATTTTTTCTCAGCAAAGAAACTATAAAATTTGCAGTCCTATACTGCTCATAACTTTCCATAATGGACTTCAAATTTCTACTTTACCTAGTTAGACATGTGAGAAATATCCATGGAATAGGACATCAAAATAAACTATAAATTTTCTATATCCTACATTTAAACTTTTCTAACTAATTATTCTACTCAGATTTGTTGAGAAGCCCAACTGCATAGGCATCAAAATAACCTTTATTGACACCCCAATGAAAAATAATTCCCTAACTCATATCTATAATAAAAGTGAATACCTTTCTACTAGAAAGAAATCATTATCCTATGGTTGAAGCATAACTAATTTTTACAACAAAGATAGGGTAGTGTATTATCAGTTCCAATTTCCATATCATTGCATGATTAGTTTACAAAAAACAAATTCTCAAAAGGGGCATGTTAAAGGGAGTTTGTATATATGTTAAGTACATCACTTAAAATTTAAGATAGCTCAAAATGGAGAGAAAAGAAAATAGATAGGAAAAAAGTTTTTATACACAAAATTGTGAATGAAAAACTTGTCCTTCCAACCTTCTAGTAGTGTACGATGATATTCAGCATGTAGCCCATGTACTTAATATTAACAATTTATAAGTTCTGTCAAACTAATAAATTTCAAGTATTACGTTTCAAATCTTAGTATATGGTTAGAACTCTTATAAATTGATAAAGTTGAGCTTATAGGTTTCTAGGTTGCAACATAAGATTCATACTCAGGTTTCTAATGGCATAAACATGCCATCTACAAGGTTCCAACTTGTTTAGCACCTAGATCCATATCATATTCTCTGAGGTAATCTCACATATAACATACATGAGCAAGGCATATTGATTAATATTTATAGGCCCATTTTTATCCAATAATATAAAAAATAATCATCTTTGGTTCAGACTAATTTCATTGTAGACATTAGGGAAAACAAATTGGGTTCTCTTCTATGTGGTTGTCCTTTCAACCTGAGTAAGTGGTTGGGTATGATCCATTCAATTCTAACCATCCAAAGGGTTGAAATTTGCAAGCCTAAAACACTTGAAAGTATGCACTGAATAAATTCCAACAGGACACATGAAATCTAGATTCAATAGAGAAGCATGAGGAAAAACTTAACATCATCTTCTTTTGACCCTAAGTTCATCCACGCATATATTGAATATTTTTTTTCATAACAATGAAAGTGATTTAAAATTGAAAAAAAAAGGAAACAATTGTTTGAATAATAGTTTTAAATCATATAAAATTTGTCTCACATTATAGAATATTGATTTTGGTCATGTGACACTATAAATAGAGAGAAATTCTCATAAATGTTTGCATACCTAAGTTCTCGAATACATGGGTGAAAAACACCACATGATAGCATTACTCAATTAATAAAGAAAATCAAGAAATTTCTAAAGAAAATATCTATATTCCCCGTGAGAGCTCTACTTACGCACTAGCAATTACAAATTTTGAACTGCATAGTCTTGAAATAGGCAGATTGAATTAGAAATATCTCCCTCAAATGCGAAAACCATTTCTCCTTTTTGATTTGAATGGGTAGGAAAAATTGTAGAAGCCACACTAGCAACATTCTCTGCTACCTTTGCTCTACTAGCTCTTCTTTCCATTTACTGACTAGATCTTGCAATTATATTATATGCCTTTTGTAAAGGGGATACAAAACAATTGGTTGCATTTTTTTCACATTTATTACACTCCCTTCCAAGTGTAGGTGCATAACTATTGGAGCTTGGAGACTAAAATTCACATTCCTCTTCTGAGTGACTTGGAAACAATTGAACTCTATTTGAGAAGTTCATATATTATAATTGCTCCATTCCAATGAGTCTAGGCATTCCAATCCATAATAAGTTGCTCTTAGAAGAAAAGTACTTCAAGTACTTACTTTTTCATGGTGTTTGACATTCTGATAAAGCCACCACCTCTCTGATAGCCTTCACATCTAGTGGTGGTAGGTGATTTACCTTGACATTATTGTCAAATATTATAGAGCTAGCGTCATCTATTTTTAGTTGCATAGTATGGGAGTATTGAAAATAAATCCTTCTGCAAATGGAAAACTATGTTACTACTAGAGCTTTTCTTAAAGGAATATTGAACATTGATATCCTCCTATATAGATAACTATAAAATGCCTTGGTCACTCAGTCAATTGGAGTTTGATGAGACTAGAAGTGAATAAACATATTATTTGACTACTTTGAGATATGGATAAGTCAAAATGGCGATGTATGCTAGGAAGAGAAGGATGAACATTTTTGGAGGAAATCTTCTTGATATGGATATAAAAATGGTATTTCACACATTCCCTAATATGTTGTTCAATCCAACACATTAGACAAGTGGAACCTCTTGTTAAAAGTTTCTAAATTTATCATGTTCTAGCTATATTATCAAGGAGAATGTGTCACTGATTTAGTGCTCACTTCTTATCCTGCATCCATTCTTCCTAGGCTCCATTTCCTTCTCATTTTTCATTATCATATATGGCAGCTTGCATATGATATAGCCTACTAGAATACATACTTTATCTTTCAAACTTCTTCTATTAATCTAATGTGTTACAGTTCAATAGTAAATGATCTATTTTTATTTATTATTATCAATTAGAAAAATTGCACTCATCCAAGTCGGGTGCATCCATGCTTGTCAAATTCTTTATTTACAATTATTTTTGAGGGGATCCTTAGCTATGAAATTATTTCAATGGAATTCCTACTTGCACTTTGGTTTTGTCATGTTAATTTTGCTATGCTCACCCCCTTGGTTGTTGTTTTGTCTAATGATAGATATAAAGAGTTATCTTTATAAAATTATAAATTCTTGCATATTTGTCATATGGGATTAGGGACACATTTACACCACCTTATAAAGTGGGGAAGGGATAATATTTTAAGAATCATCAAGGTTGATATTGAGAGTGTAATATTTTATAGATTTCCAATGTTTTTATAATCTACCACGGAGAAAAAATGAATTGAAAAATGTTGATATATCCTCTAATCCCGATAAGGATATATGTCGTTAGAGGGAACGTGTGGGTGCATTTTATGTCCTCGTATGCCTATCTATTTACTCATTTTTTCTCCATTAATTCTCTCTAATTTTCCATTATGATATTCTAATTAGTGTTTTACATCCTATTCTTCAAACTTCTATTTTCAAAAGAAAAACTCATGGGGAAGTACTAGGGTGGTTCCCAACATCTATGGATGGTACATAGTGGAAACATGTTGACCTCTAATTATGGTTTTTGACCTAGTAAGGGCTTTCACTAAAGCACACATTAGAGGCATCCACCACTAGGGATTGACCTGAAGACCTCCTATATGAAGCTCAAGCCTCAAAATACTCAACTACTTGAGATAACCTACTAGGCTACTTATTCTTCAATCTTATCGATTGATCCCATAAATATTTTATATTCAATTTCAGTTATTTTTGGTTCAGATTGGCCAATATCACCACCTTTTTTTATCATTCTTTATTCTTCAAAAGGAAAACCTTGTAGAAAGCCATGAGTACTTTTTCATGATCCATGTATAGAATGGGCCAAACCATTGGAACATATTATGATTCTTAACCCTTAGGGAGCTAAGAGCTAAATCTGTAACCTCCAAACTCTGAAAGGATCGACATTTGGATGCAAGACCACTTGAATGTACCCTTGTGATTATGCCAATATCGCCACTTATTTCCTAGTAGTGGAATTTTCATACTTGTTAGTCCTTTTCAATTTGAGTTGCCTTTCCCTACTCATATTTTGGATTCCATTTCAGATCCATAAAATGTATTTTTTCATGGCTACAGTTATTCTAATTAATATATGGGATTTTTCTTACTTATTCATTATCAATAAATTACATTTAATATGATGATTAAGGATGTGGCATGAATCTTATCTACAAAACCAAAAGTGTGAAATGTTAATTTCTTTTTCAACTGTATGATTTTAGAATTGTTTTACAATATGTAGATGAACATGCATATTCCTTTAGAGGTAGATCATTTAATTTGGATGATTGTGAAAAGTAATGAAATAATATTCCAAGGACTTGTAACATGGAGAAATCTGTTTACTAGAAGAGGGTACTTTGTCAGTCTATATTTCTTAGATTCCCAATGCAGAAGCTCCATTGAATGGTTAATATTTTGATAGTAATCCTTTTGCAATAGTAAATTCAAATATTGGTGACACTTTTTAGATATAATATCCATCTTAGTGGAAATTGGAATTAAATGATGAAATATTACATAAACTGTAGAAAGTTGACTAGGGGTTTCATAGGTTGGAGAAGGAACTTGTATGTTTGAATTATGAAATTCAAACAAAGAATTTTCATTCTAGATGAGTTGGTTTTCTGTATATTTTTCAAAGGAAGAATTCAAAGAAATAGATGAAAAAATAATTCTAAAGGATTTAACTAGAAGTACTAAAGCACATTCTTCAGAGTACATAAATAAAGATAGAATTATGGTACCTTCATTGGCATCAAAGTTAGCTTAAGTGGGGTTTAGAAATAAATGCTTCATAGAGCTTCCATTTCAATGCTAGATAAAAGGAATATGAGACAATAAACCCATCATGTGGGATGTTGGAAGGAAAATTACTGAAATAGAGGATTGTGGTTTTAACAACATGGCTTCTAATTTTGTAGATGAGGTTGTGGAAAGCCAAACACTAATAGCTGAAGATTCAAGTTCAAATTATTCTATCAAAAATAACTCTAAGTTAACTTTTCAATTAAGTTCTAATGTGGGAAGTTTAGTACTATTTAGCTCAATGCCTTTCCCTACAAATTTTGCTAGTGGCACTAAGTTATTGTCTTCTGAAGTTTGATAGATGTCACTATGGAAAGAAAATGTTGTGGTGTGTGAAAGAAATAGAAAGAAATCTGAAGAAATGATTTCTATTAAATCTAGAATTCTCAGGGAATGGTAGGAAGAAGAACAAATCATCTTATCTTTGAGGAAAGTTTGTGGAAAGCACCATCAAATTGATGAATTTTTCTAGAGAGTGAATCTTCCATCTTATCAATTTCAATCTTCATTACCTGGTATGTTTTCAATTGAAATACATGAGGAGAAAGATTTATACTGATTTGATTTTTATGTTGGAAAGGATTGGCACCAAACACTTATTTTCTAATAGAGTAATGTTGTGTTTGTCAATGTATTTGTAATATATTCTTTTCCACTATTTGGAAAACCAAAAGTAGTGTAATGGGAGATATCATTTAAAGTGGAATGGGAAAGTAGTTATAGTTGAATTTTCTTTCTTTGTGTCAATGAAATACCAAGAGTTCAAAAATACACCTTGCATTATTCATTATTCCATTATATTATGTGATTTGAGGGATATGCATATGTTATTCACATTTTGGAATGACCCTAACTGTTATGACACCAACAATTTGATAGAAAACATATGGGGACATAAACTGAAAACCTTCATTATTCTTTAGTATGATTTTATTACAAACTTGTAGGGGTTTAATAGTTAATAGGCATCACTCACCAAGCTAATTACTTAACTTATGTGCCAACTAACCACTAATTATTTTTTGTTACAATTTCTTATCACTACATTCAGAAGGATTTTAAGCATCTGGGACAACAAAACTAATCACAGAAAGACCATACCCCAAAATGAGCAGTGGGTACCTCTGTCAAACACTAAATATTCATTAGTGGAGATTGGCCATGCCAAGGAAAGGTTGTTCCTACCCTTGAAGGTTCCAACATTGAGTCAGTTCCTATCTAATTTCATATTACCATACATTGCCCAAGAAACTTTTGATTTTATTCTTCAAAGAAGTCAATCATAATTTATACTATATTTTCCTTACATGATGTGGGTATATTGATCTAGATTAGGGCACGATTTGCATAGAAAAATTATATTAGAACCCCAATAGTCGAGTTATGGATTTGGATATGTTGAACTTATCCTATAGTAGCCATAAAAACTCTTATAATTTTTTTTTTGTAGCATTTCATTGAGTTTTCATACTGATTAATTACCTTAGTTCAATATTATCATAAACACAATGAGTGGCAGTACGTAATGTACTTTGACTTTAAAAAATATTCCATCTAATTCCCACAATAGTTTGGATGTTATTTTCTTCCAACAAGTGAGATCTAACCACCAAAGAAAATGAAGCGAGGAAGATGATAGTGTATGGCTACAACCAAGAGCAGTCACGTAGGTGTTGTGAGTGAGCTATTGAGTATGCAATATTCCCATCGTCATATTTAGATGAACAATATTGCAAAGGTGTAGAAGCTCTTTTGTACAATATAGAAAATAAATAAACCAAGAAATATTGTGGAGTTATAAAATAAAGTAAAAACAAACCTAGCTTGCATACCATTAATGTATCGATTACGAATTGCTTCACCTCCTAGATGACTTGGGTTAGAACAAGATTTTCGAGTGGACCAAAAGGGTTTTATCCTTAACATATTTTCAACTTTTGAATTGAAAAAAACCATGATAATGTTTCCATGTAGTGACCATGAACAAAATTCACATGATAGATTTGACTCAAAGCCTAGTTTTTTTACAGTTTCTTTATTTATTTCCAAAAGATTTGTTTGGGATCCCACCCACATGTGATCTAAACTTCACCATTGAACTCAATTCCATATGATTCCTATTTCCAATTTTCCTTATCAAATTATTTCACCCACCTTATATGTATGGCATATGTATCTAAAAAAATTGTCAAAGTTTGGATTGATTCGGCTTAATGCAGAAATTTGATGAGGTTACTAATTTTGGTGATGAAAACAGATTATTTATTGGATCTTTGAATTTAATATAGATGGTCAAATAACATCACCATATAGAATCAATATTACTTCTCATAGATTGTTTACTTCTTTGATCATATGAAAAAGACCATAATATTCTTAAAGATTGATTTGTGATTTTAATACCTCCAATTAAGAATTTAGAAGGGCATCTCAAATATTTCATTCAAAACATGATTAAGAAAGTATGAAACTAATGAATGGGGTTTTCAAAAATACTTAGGAAAGTTTGTTCAAGTGTTTCTAGATGATAGTTTGATTTATTCATGTCTTCCAAAGGAGCATGAGGATCACCTAAGGTTGATATTGTAGTGACTTGGATAGAATAAGAATGATTAAAATATATTTGAGTGTTCCTTCTTCTAGTCAAAGGTCCATTCTTTGGGCTATGTTACCTCTGGAGGAGGTATAGTTGTGGACCTTGCCCAAATCAAAGCCATTATGGAATTCCTAACACTAAAGGGTTCTCATAAGCTACATTATTTCAATGGGTTGGTTAGGAATTATAAGAGATTAATAGAATAATTGTACAAGATAGCTAATCCCATTACCAAGGTTGAGAACAAGGGTATGGAATTTTTATCGATAAAGTAGATTCAATAGGCCCTTTTGAGTCTCACAAACATATAAATCACAGCTCTAATCATAAAAGTGCTAGAAATGGACCAATATTTGTAGTATTTACAAATGCTAGAAACCATATTATTATGTAATGAGTAATTTATTATGTTATGGAATGGTTCATTAGTCAAGCCACAAGATCATTATGAAGGCATCAAGAGGATATCTTGATTAGTTCGGTAAATACTTGTGTTATGTTGAATGGTGTTCTAACTGATGCCAACATTGGTTCTTGGCCTCTCTTTATATTTGTCTAGATTACATTGTTGGAAATAATACTGAGAGGGGGGATGAATCAGTATTATGAGATCAATAATTTAATTTCAAAAGTGATTTGTATATGCTACTTCACCTTAGTGAACTAGTGTGTATATGCAACTGTACTTAATGCGACCAGCATATATGCGAAGATCTTTTGATTTACCCAAATTATTGTGCATTGAACTTTAATCAGTATATCGGGAATTCATTAGACAGTGCAATAAAAATAGAATAAAGCATCACACATATGTAACGCACATGAACACCAAGATATATGGTGGAAACCCAATGTGGGTGAAAACTACCTACTGCAATCATCTCTGTCTTCTCTTATTAATAAGAGAATTATGTTTACAATTTTTGTACTAGTGCAGTCAGATACCAGTACACAGCCTTCTACCTGTAGAAGGCTACAACCTTCTCTTGTTCCCTACCTTCCATTGGAAGGGAGCTACAACCCCCTAGCTCTTGTACTGACCGATATGTTTACTAGTATGTAGGTGCTGGCCTACATAAGGCTACAACCTTTTGTTTTCTTGCAGGGACCATGTTTCATAAATTTTCAGACTAGATCCATCAACAACATCATTCAATCATCAAATATATCTACATCAACCAATATCCTTTTAAACTGACCACAACCGAATTGATCAATCACTTTGACAACCGATCAATTTGATCATTTAGAATGTTGTCACCACAATACAATAACTAGAACCCAAGCTAGAACCCAGAACACTGCAACAGAAAACATAAGAAACTAAAACATATTTTACAAGGTATATGCTACTTCCATGTGTCGAACTTGTGTGCATACGCACTTTCCTAAAGGTGAACCATTGTACAGATCTACAAATCAAATTTATGATATATACGGTGCTTTGA
This sequence comes from Pinus taeda, assembly GCA_000404065.3. Classification (NCBI taxonomy): domain Eukaryota; kingdom Viridiplantae; phylum Streptophyta; class Pinopsida; order Pinales; family Pinaceae; genus Pinus; species Pinus taeda. The sequence goes on from APFE030686263.1 coordinate 267,423, forward strand.
TATGTAGAATCAATATGTATACGCCCCTTTTTTAAAGTGAACCTAGGTACAGATTTGTAAATGATGATTTAAGCATTACAACTATTCCAGACTTCAGTCATACCCAGATCATCATATTTACAGACTACAACATGTGCCAGTTATTCAGGTACATGATCAAACCACATAAAGATAATTCACTTCAAGCATTGAGATCTTGATACATCATCAGATCTTATCCTTCATCAAATGTTAAGGTTCATCCTTGGTTCAGATCAAGCACAACACCATAAGCCAATAACCTGCATATTAGATCTCACACTTCATTAGATATTTGATACTTACACACCTTGGCCTAACGATCTTCTCCTCCTTTTATAGTTTTAGGCCTTTCTCAATACAATGGGCCAAAACCACTTAGGACCAATACCTTCGACCGAATACCAAAGGTCAATACCTCAGACCAGATACCTTGGACCAATACCATGGACCAAAAAATTCGGACCAAAAATTTAGTTTTCCAAGGTATACACGCTTTTCTTTCTGTTAAAGTCCATGCGTACGATATACACTCCTTTTGTTCTGTTAACCTACGTGTATACAGAACTTGGTTAAGGTGAACCTACATATACTTCTCTTTCTTCATTGTTTGTAGTCTAAACTATTATTCCTTACTATTTGTTGGGCGGTTAATATGTCATTATTATTACTACTCTTTAATGCCTATTTCATCTATTTCTACTCTTCTTTAGCATGCCATTTATCATGATTTATCATATAATTCCATCTTATAATGATTTATGCTCTTATGGATAAATATTATTTAGTCTCCTTTAATTTTAAATAAATTGATTATTATGCATGTTTTTACCAATGATGGTTTATTAATAGATTTTTTCACCATTTTATCCTCCAAGATATTTTCCAAATTGAAGATTTGATCTCCAACTCATCATTAAATGTGCCAACTCAGAAATTCGCTGGAATAAGAAGTGAAAATTTTGCATTGGACATTTTGGCAAATGGAGAAGAATCTAGAAAATCTGACACATGGGTTTTGTTCAGAATGGACAAAATTAGTTTTGTTGTGAGAAGTTTTGCAAAATTCAGTGTGTACGAAGAGAAATAGAAGGTTCTCTGAAGACATTTTTCTTAGATTTGTTGTTGTGGCCATTTTCCAAAATATCTCAGCTACAATGCCAAATTCGACCTGTTCCTATTGAATGATTGATGAAGAGATATTCCAGATAGTATCTTGTTTATCAATTTGTTGTGAGAAACCCAATTTTGTAATGAGAATCATATTGTAATAATCTCTGTTGTAACTACTCTCTCCTCTTTCTCTATTTAAATGAAAACAAAGATCAAAGAAGGGGATTCAGAATTATGGATTCATGATTCATGATGGATGATTAGAAAGAGAATTAAATGGATTGTTAGATTAGAGATAGATAGGATAGAATAGGAGGAATGGGAGAATTACTATTGAGAAATTGTAACTGTTATTGTTGACTCTTGTTGCTGAAGCAGAGAACGAAACTATTGTAATGTTTATGCAATGATCAATATATAAAAATAGCTGTAGTTCCTTCGCATCTTCTGAAGTAATTCGGTTGTGCTTCACTAGTGGTTAAGGTCTTAGCCCTGGTGGATTCACTTGTTTTCTTGTACCGTTCCTTTACGATTTCTACCATGTGATGGTTTGGTTTCATTTTTATTTATTGTAGTCACATCACTTCACTATTTTGTATTTCTAGACTTAATGAATTGCTTTGTTTTCTATGTTGTAATTGAATCGTGTCACTGTTCACTTCCATCATAACAAGATAACTGTTTTCTGCAAATATATCATTATGCTATTCATTTTAATTACAGAGCTTCACTGTTCATTTTAGTAACTTAACTTTGTTGTTCATTACAGATTGCTGTTAATTTAGCTTTGTTGTTCATTTCCATTAATTTAGTGTTGCTATTCATTTTTGGTAAATTAGCTTTGTTGTTTAAATAGGCTTTGTTGTTTATCTCTTTCATGCAAGGATTTGATTCCATATTTTAATTGATATTGCAGCAAGTGTGTTTTAGTGAGCATTTCCAATTGAATTTCCATTTACAGTTAATTGTTTTACTGTGGAGTGTAAGATAAACAACTATAAAGGACATTGACTATCACTGTCTAAGTTCTCACATTGAGGATCTTGTTCATGATTGATTTCATTTACATCAGTTGACAGAGGAAAGAGTTATTGCTACTACATCCTTGACTGATGATTGTTTGATTAAATGATTTAGTTGTAGAGCATTTGAGTTTCTTGCCATTCCAATTAGGTTTTGTTTCTAGCATCCATTTACTTTTGCATTTTAATGCACTATACTGGAAAACATTACTCTTGAGTAAATAGCCACTTCAAACTGAGTACACTCTTAAAATAAAAAGTCGTCCCTGGGTTGACAATTAATGTAAGGATAATTATGAGTTAAAAAGACACCTTTCATCACTCAACATTGTTGTCATGCTTCACTGTCATATTTTATCTGAGTGAGTTGCCTTCTGAGCTGATTCCTTGAAACTACCCTACATCTCATCACATCAATAAATACTACTACCATGAATTTTGTCTCATCTGATATCTCTTTTGTAGATTCATCTAGTTACCATATACAAGTGAGTTGTTTTGCTACAAGTCGGTTGCCATGAAGTACAACATATAAATCATAATGCCAACAATCTCCCCTTTTGGACTTGATGGCCACAACCACACAAAGTCACTCTTCCCATTTGACGTCAAGGGCAAAGCGTCATGCTCCCCCTAAGTGCATGTTGAATTCTATGATATGTTGAAGTGTGCTGATTGAGCTCCCATGATCAAGTCCATGTTCCCCTTGAGCATAAGAAAAGTATACAAAAGGATGTTCTAAAAGAGGAACATGACTCTATACATACATCACAAATGACCTTCCTACACCGATGATTCATACATACATCCATCTCCCAACTGAGTGGGGATATACCAAATTTGACTCATCCACACAACCAAGTGGGGATATATCAATTGTTTAAACATGTCAAAAACAAGAAACATTATATCATATGACTCATCGGTCTTTAAAAGATATACATGACATTTTAACAAAGACCGAAGACCTAAACTAGACCATGATAGTCATCAGCAACTATCATACACCATATTGATCTACACCATAAGCATCTATCAAAAACATCAGCAACCAGTATATGTTCATCATTAGTTCCCAAAATATCATCAACCATGTTCTCTCCCTCAACTTGTTCCACCTATTAACTGTCAGATCTGATCATTGCACATGTTAGAAAGAGATATGAAAGCATCATCATCATAAAATATACATCAAGTGATCAAAAACACTATGAGGACCAATATATCAGCAGGTTGAAACCATAATCAAACAGAGCAGATAATTGATAGAATCATAGCAGACCCCTTTTTTCTTGAGTCTGTCCCACTGCTTTTCTTCAAACCAACATATACGCGACTGTGTCCACAGAAAATAGTGTATGTATGTGACTATGCTTCATGAAACTTGCATATAACCACTTTTCTTTGAAAAATTAGGATTTAACAATAGGATGATGTAGAAACTACTCCCAACTTTTGTCTGAGATATTCAAATGTCTCTATGGGTAGTGGTTTAGTGAATATATCAGTAATCTATTTTTTGGAGGGAACATACTCCAATTTGACTTTTTGTTCAAGCACTTGTTCACATAGGAAATGATATTTGATGGGTATGTGTTTGGTCTTAGAGTACATGACTAGATTCTTTGAAATACTGATGGCACTTGTATTATCACATAGAATGGAGATGGGTGGAGTACATGAGATCTAAATTTCTTACAAGGTTTGCATCATACAAAGTAGTTGTGTGTAGAAATATGCAGCAGCCACGTATTCTGCTTTAGCCATAGATAATAAAATTGAACTTTGTTTCTTGCTGAACCAAGACACTAACCTAGAACCCATATAGATTGCACCACAAGCAGTTCTTTTTCTATCATCAACACTTCTTGCCCAATTTGCATCTATATATGCATGAAGTGCAAGATTTGTATCTCTAGGATACCATAAACCAAAGTTATGTGCTCCTTGAGGATATTTGAAGATGCTTTTGACTGTATGAAGGTGTGATTCCTTTGGATTTGCTTGGAATCTTCCAATTATTCCCACAGCATGCATTATGTCCAGTCGGGTATGTGTTAGATAAAGCAGACTACCAATCATGGATCTGTAAGTTGGTTGATGTACTGTTGTTGATTCATCATTTGATCTAAGATTGCATCCTGTTACCATTTGGGTACATACTGGTTTAGAATCTTCCATGTCATACTTTTTCAAGATCTATTTGAGATATTTGGTTTGTTAGAGGAAAATACCATCTTTATTTTGTGGAACTTGTAGACCAAGAAAATAGGTAAGCTCACCAAGCAAGGACATTTCAAATTCTCACTGCATTACTGAAGCAAAATTCTGACTCATGGATTCTTCATTACTACCAAAAATGATATCATCAACATACACAGTAATTATTAGCAATTTACTAGTATCCATTTTTGTATATAGATTGCTATCTGCTGACCCGTTTGAAAAATCTTGTTGGTGGAGATATTTGTCAAGACGGTAATACCATTCCCTTGGAGCCTATTTTAGACCATAGAGAGATTTTCTAGTTTGCATACAAGTTTTGCATCATTTCCAAGAACGAATCCTTTTGGTTGTTCAATATAGACTTCTTCTTCTAAGTCTCCATTAAGAAAGGCAGATACATCCATTTGGTATACTTTGAATTTCAGAAAACTAGAAAGAGCAAGAAATATTCTTATGGCTTCATGTCTAGCAGCAGGTGCAAAAGTTTCTTCAAAATCTATACCTTCTTGTTGAACATATCCTTTACAAACAAGTCTGACCTTGTTTCTAATAACTTCTCCATTTTCATTCAGCTTGCTTTTGAATATCCATTTAGTTCCTATGATATTCTTATCATGAGGTCTATGAACTAATTCCCAAGTATTATTCTTTTCAATTTTCTCAAGTTCTTCATTCATGGCCTTGACCCAAAATTCATCTTTGTATGCTTCATTTACATTTTGAGGTTTGGTGGAAGATGGTAATGCTAGATAGCTTGAAGCTTCGACAATGATTCTTCTAGTCTGCACACTTGCCCCTTTTTCTCCTAAAATTTAAGTTCCTAAATGATTTTTCTGAACATACCTGGAGGAAGTCTTTTCTTCTATCGTTATCTCTTCTTCTAGTGCTTCATTGGTTTCTTCTTCAGAATCAGTGTGATTTGATGTGGGAAAATTATCCTCATCTTCTTCATTGTCATAATCTTTGGTTTTTATCTATTTTGGATTTTTGCATGCTTCATTAACCACAACATCAATATTTTCAATAATTTTCCCAAGTCTTTTATTGTAACATTTATATCCTTTACTTCGAGAAGAGTAGCCAAGAAGAATACCTTCATCTACTCTGGGTTCAAACTTACCAAGTTTTTCATTAGTCCTTTTTATGTAACATTTTCCTCTAGAAACTTTGAAGTCTTCTACAGTAGGAGTCTTACCATACCAAAGTTCATGTGGAGTTTCAATGTTGTTTAGCCAAACATTTTCTTTGTTGAGAATAGTGACAGCGATGAATGCAACTTCACCCTAGAAGGTTGTAGGAGTTCCAGATTCATCTAACATAGCATGATCAATTTGTTCAATAGTTATGTTCATCCTTTCTACCACTCCATTTTTTTCGGATTCCTTGTGGTGGAGAACTACCTTTTTCTTCCATGTTGTTCACAAAAGTCAAAGAATTAATCTGAGGTAAATTCCCCTCCTCGATCAAATCTGACGCATTTGATTTTGCGATCTGACTCATTTTCAACCAAAGCTTTGAAGGCTTTCAACTTTTCAAATGCTTCATATTTATGCTTTGAAGACCTATCCAAGACATTCTGGAAAAATAATTAATGAACAATATAAAGTATTCCTTTCCACGAGGTGACTTTTTCCTTGATGGTCCACATAAATAAGTATGAACAAGTTCAAGAGGCTTACTAGCTGACCCTTCCTTTTTGATGAAGTGAGATCTGGTTTGCTTACTGAATTGACACTATTTGCATATAGTATTTTCAGGAATGTTGATATCTAGAAGATCACGAATATCTTGGAATCTCCATGCTTTTCTTATTTCACAAAAGATTAGATGTCCCAATCTTCTGTGCCATAGCCAGTTTTCATCATTTTTGCTTAGATAGCACTATTGTTGTCCTCCCTTGACTATGTATAGGTTGTTTGGAGTTCTTGTCCCATTGATCACCGTTGCTCCTATATCAAGCTCATGAACAACACATCCATTTGATCGAAACACTCCATTTTCTTGATTACACATTTGACTCACACTCAATAGGTTATGCTTTAATCAATCAACATACATAACATTCCTAGCTTTAACATTTTCTTTCAAAAAAACACAGCCTTTACCTTTTATGATAGCAGGAGTGTCATTTCAAAATGAGACACTCTTTTCCTTTTCCAAGGCATTATATGAGTGTAGTTTTTCTTTATCATTTGAGCATTCACCGTCGATGTACCACTGGTTTTCTTGTCCTTATGTATACAAGGATATACCACCTCTTTCTTTTTGTGGTTCTTTCTTTCTCCATATTTCTGGATTTAATGGAGTTTTCTCCTTTTAAGCTATTTCCTGAAATTTACTCCTGCATTCAGATTCTTCATGGCCAAAGTTGTTACAGATTGAGCATTCTATTTCATTTTCAAGAAGAGAAAAGTTATTATAGGAACCTTTCTTGATCCCTGTCACATTCCTTTGATTTCGTGCTTCTCTAGTCATGATAGTTTTGTAAGAAACACATTGAGTAGCTTTGTGTCCAAAATTATGACATGAGAAACATTGACCATTAAAGAAGTTCCTGCGATTATCGAATCTACTGACCTGTTGATTGTAGTTTCTATTGATATTTATCTTTGAAGCAAATTTTGTCTCATACTTCTTTAGCTGATTTGAGCTGCATAACTTTGACAAACTCTGATTGCAACAGACTTCCCAATAATGTATTGATAGCCTTGGCATTAGTTTCATATTGCTTTTTACCTGCTGTATCTATAGGAATTGTTGATGGAAATGTATATCCTCTTCCATGATTTCCCAGACATTTGTTCCAAGAGATTGAAGAGAGGTTGTGGTTCTTACCTTCCAATAAACAAAGTTGCTCCCATCAATGATTGGTGGTCTGATGGATCCCCTGCTTTCTTGATTACTCATGATGATGGATCTTCTTTCAAGAGATCAAGCTTCTTCTGAAGGACCTGCTCTGATGCCAATTGTTGGAAATAATACTGAGAGGCGGGGGGGGGGGGGTGTGAATCAGTATTACCAGATGAATAATCTAATTTTCAAAACTGATTTGTATATGCTACTTCACCTTAGTGAACTAGCGTGTATATGTAACTGTACTTAATGCAACCAGTGTATATGCAGAGATCTTTTGATTTACCCAAATTATCATGCATTGAACTTTAATCAGTATATCAGGAATTCATTAGACAATGCAGTAAAAATAGAATAAAGCATCACACATTTGTAAGACACGTGAACACTAAGATATATGGTGGAAACCCAATGTGGGTGACAACCACCTGCTGCAATTGTCTCTGTCTTATTTTAATAATAAGAGAATTATGTTTACAATTTTTGTACTGGTGTAGTCATATACCAGTATGTAGGCTTCTACCTGCAGTAGGCTACAACCTTCTCTCATTATCCAGCTTCTACTGGAAGGGAGCTACAACTCCCTAGCTCTTGTACTAGATGATATGTTTACTAGTACGTAGGTTCGGACCTACAGAAGGCTGCAACCTTCTCTTTTCTTGCAGGGAGCACATTTCATAAATTTTCAGACTAGATCCATCAACAACATCATTCAATCATCAAATATATATGCATCAACCAAGATTATTTCAAACCAACCACAACCAAATCAATCAATCAATTTGACAACCCATCAATATGATCATTCAGAATGTTGTCACTAGAATACAGTAACCAGTACCCAAGCCAGAACTCAGAACACTACAACAATAAACAAAAGCAACTAAAACATGTTTTATAAGGTATATGCTACTTCCATGTGTCGAACTTCCATGCATATGCGCTTTCCTCAAGGCGAACTAATGTATAGATCTGCAAATCAAATTTATGATGTATACGCTGCTTTAATATGCAGAACTAGCATGTATGTGCTTCTTTTCTAAAGTGAACCTGCGTACAGATCTGTAAATGATGATTTAAACATTACAACTATTCCATATTTTAGTTGTACCCATATCATCATATTTACAGACTACAACATGCGCCAATTATTCAGATACATGATCAAACCACATAAAGATAATTCACTTCAATCATTGAGATCCTAATACATCATTAGATCTTATCCTTCATCAAACACTAAGGTTCATCCTTGGTTCAGATCGAGCACAACACCATAAGCCAATAACCTGCATATTAGATCTCACACTTCATTAGATATTCAATACTTGCACACCTTGGCCTAATTATCTTCTCCTCCTTTTATAGTTTTAGGCCTTTCTCAATACCATGGACCAAAACCACTTAGGACCAATACCTTGGACCAAATACGTAGGGTCAATACCTCGGACCAAAAACCTTGGACCAATACCATGGACCAAATACTTAAGACCAAAAATTTAGTTTTCCAAGGTATACGTGCTTTTCTTTTTGTGAAATTGTGTGTGTACACTATATGCTCCTTTTGTTCTGTTAACCTGCGTGTATACGCAACTTGGTCATGGTGAACCTGCATATACCTCTTTCTCTTCATTATTTGTAGTCTGAATTGTTATTCCTTGTTGTTGTCATGTTGTACTGTGATCTTTTATCTGAGTGAGTTGCCTTCTGAACTGATTCCTTGAAACTACCCTGCATTTCATCACATCTATAAATATTACTGCCATGCATTCTGTCTCATCTGATATCTCTTTTGTAGATTCATCTAGTTACCATATACAAGTGAGCTGTTCTACTACAAGTTGGTTGCCATCAAGTACATCATATACATCATAATGCCAACACTGATTATTTGGGTAAATACTTATGTTATGTTGAATGGTGTTGTAATTGATGGCAACATTGGTTCTTGGCCTCTCTTTATATTTGTCTAGATTACATTGGTTGAAGTTCATATTATCAAGAATCCATGGGATTCCCTTGATACCCCATAATTAATGACCAATTTGGGTAAGAATATCAGCGTTTATTGGCTCAATATCATCATCAATTGATTCCCCTTCTTGTGTAAATTATAATAGTAGGTGGCACATCACGTGAGTCCTCTTGGTTGAGGAGATATGGCTTCATAAAGGTTGAAACCCCTATAACTGGTCAAAGAACCCCAAAGGAGGTGCTTAAAATAAATTTATTTATTTGATATATTTAAAGAGTCATATTCAAAGTCAAAATAAAGGGATTTATTATATTTTTCTTTGCCTCCAAAAATAAAATTTAAAATTTAAAATTTGGTCCTCAAATTTTTTGGCTCCAACGTTTAAATTTGAAATGGAAAATTTTTGAAATGTTAGCTTAAGGGTGATTAGGCCATGTTATCCACACTTAGAAGCATCCATGGCCACTATAAAAACGAACTTATCTTCTCTTCAAAAGACATAATTGACAAGAAGATTTTTTATTTGAATTTCTGAGGCCTTGGGCAGAGTGAAAAATAGAAGAAAGAGGTCAATATTATTAGGATTTTGGTTTTCTTTTTTATGATTTTTTTGTATGGAGATTCACTAGAGAAGAGGACAATTCATGTTAAGTTTGAGGTAATTTTTCATGGTTTTTTTCGAGGCTCGCATTTCGGTCTTCTAAAGAAACCTTAGAATCCAAATTTTGGCCCTTTGTAAGGATAATTCTGGGACAATTATAAATTGTTACAAGGTCTACTACACACACGTTTGAGGACTGTTGACTGAGGATATGTTTGAACATTCTTTCACACTATTCCCTAAAGTATTGCTGCTATTTGAGGCTCAGCCCTATGGGATATTTTGTGACTTATTTGAGACACACGATTAGCCTTTGCCTAAAATTATTTTATCCCTAGAACAAGATGGAATTTAGATCTTCAAGGCATAAACCTTGATTTGTTTTGTGGCTGAAATCATGTACATTATTTGTTGGAGAAAACTATATTATTTTCTACTCGCACTTCTTCCTGAGGCCCATCTTGGTCCTTCTATGGAATATCATAGTGACATAAATGTGGTCTTTGATCTCATAGTACTCCTGCATCCTTGAGACTAAGCATGAAATGAACTAAGACCATAGTAAGACTCTCTCAAGTGTGATTTCAAGCACTAATTCAGTATTATTTCATTACAAATTCTGAGGATTTTTCTAAAATATTTTTGCAATATTATTCACATAAGAATATTATGAAAGATTACAGGTGATATAGGGCCTCTAATGAAATTAGACATGGACGTCAATGAGTTTTTTTAAATCTTCGTAGAGCCCCTAGCTTCACTTAGCCAAGTAAAAGATACACAATAACATATTAACAAGGAACAATAGCTAGAAATTGGCACACGTTCCATGGGTTTATACTCATCCAACATCCATATCCATTATAATCCATATTTACACAAAGAGCAAGTGTCCAAGGGACTGACCATATTCTTCTATATGAAATCCCAAATATCTTCCAATTAGATAGCCTGAATCCAAAATCATGATGGCTTAGTTTTGGTATTAGAATGGATGCCCCCAACAAACATGGGAAAGAATATTGTCATGATGTATTTCCATAAGCGAATTCATTGGATGCTTAAAGGAATTAGAAAATTTTTAGCTTTGTTGATGATGAGCTTCCTCTGGTAAATACAAATTTAAGTGCAACAATGTCAAGGAACCTATTTCAGGATGAATTTTCCAGGTTTCAACTACAAGGGATTAGGTAGACCTCACTCATACAAACAATAGTGACAAAGATGCCAAAATCACCCTTAACCAATTTGGACACACTTCTAAACCCTATAGTGTGAATGTTGATGCTCGTAGAAAGCTTCTTTCCTGGGATAAACCATCAGATAAAAACTTTGTACGGAAAGTTTTGTGGAATATACAATAGAATAAATCTAACATTCCATATTGGTATTCTTGAAAAATGTCCACCAATGTTGATGAAATAATATTTGTTGGGTTGAAATTATAGGGGTAATATCGAACTGCATTGGGAAGAAAAGTTACATAAACGAAGCAGAATATAGGGAATTCTTACCAGCATTTAGAATTTAGTGTTGAGTAGAAACCACATGTCAAGGAGGAGTGGGTGGGTTGAAGTTTTGAATAGAAGTTACAAGCTTGGCTAGGGACAAGTGGATGTTTGAAAGTATTGACCACAATCCACAAATTAAGTAGTGTAATAGTGGGAGTTTTAAACAAAAGTCCCAAATCAAGGAGGAGTGGAGCAATGGAAGTTTTCCTCTTACATGGAAATATGGTTCACTAAATATTTATGAGGAAGTGATTGAGAAACCTAATCTGAATGTTATTACAAACTGGAATGGTGATTCAAACACAAAAGGCAAGCTTCATTAGAATAATACAAGAAGGAACTTTCCTTTTGCTCTAGGTTATGCAATATCCTTAAATGCAGTTGGTCTACTTGTGCCATCCTGGACAAAGGATGATGAAGCAATGGAATTGAGAGTAGTATTATAGTACCAAGATCCCCCAATGGTTGAAGCTACCCTTAATGATGGTCTTTCTTTGGTACCTTCACTAAAGAACTAGAGGATTGCATTGGATTAGATGGTTCTACAAGAGACAACTAACATGCATTATGTTGGTGTTATTCTTGCAGATGATTAGGGGCTTGGGAAGAGTTTCTTAGTAATTTATTTAATTTTTAAGGAGAGGCCTCCTAACATATTGCTTTATGAAGATTCAAATAAAGTAAAGGTTGACATATCTACTATAAATATAGATGAATACTATGTAGTGTCAACATGTTTGAAAATAAATACTTTAAATAATGATGCAAATGATATTGTTTTAGAAGAATGCATTGAGGGGAAAGAGAACACATTTTCTATGAATAAAGGTTGGCCATATACTAGTACTTTGGTTATGTTTCCAAAAAGTGTACTTAAGAAATGGGCACAGGAAACCTGCAAAAAAGTTACCACAAAATCCAATATACCTATCATGTTCTATCATGAAGGCAACATGACAAAGGACACTGATGGGCTGGAAAACTATGAAGTTGTTCTAACTACTTATTTCATCATAATTATGGAAGTTCCAAAATAGGATTATGAAGATGTTGAAAGAAATATTCATGATTCTAGTCTAATTGACTCTTTTATTCTTAAAAATAAAAATAAGGCGTCAGAGACTATTAAGAAGATAAAGGCTCTAGGGAGAAAATGGTTCCTCAAGTGAACTTGTTCCTCACCCTCTTGAAAGACTGGGTTAGTTTAGGGTGGTTCTAAATGAACCGTAGAGTATTAAGAATCATAGTACCCAAGTTGCTATGTCATGTTGGGGTTTACGGACTAAACGAAGGTGGTTTCTCTATGGGAAGCCAATCCAGAATTCTATTGATGATATTTTTAACTACTTTATGTTTCTTAAATATGATCGATATGTTGTTTATAATCCTTTCAATTCCAAAATAAAGTTGCCAATTTCTATAAATTCAATTTTAGAATACCAAAAGCTCCAACATGAGTTGAAGACAATAATGTTTTGATGCACAAAAGGTACTACCATTTATGGGGAGCCTATTATTACTGTAGCTCCTAAAATAGTTACCTTACAGAAGGTTGAATTCTCTGCATAAGAATGTGATTTTTATCACTTTCTTGAAGCTCATTTACAAGCTAAATTAGAGGTCTATGCTACTGTAGGAAGACTGAAAAAGAGTTATGTGAACATATTATTTATGTTGTTGAATCTTCATCAAGCATGAGATCATCCTCTTCTTCTTAAAATTTTCTTATCCATTTCTGCTTGGAGGTCTTCTGTAGAAGCAGCAAGGGTGCTACTCAGGGAAAAACAAATTGATTTGGTAATTTTTTTGGAAGGTTTATTTTCTTTTTATCTACTCTCTAATGATGACCCTGAAGAAGCTGTTGTCAGCATATGTAGTCATATATTTTGCAACCATTTCATTTTATATCACCTTATTCAGATGATATAACTTTCTCTACTAAAGGGTACAAAATGCATCTAAAGGATGATTCTGCGTTTTCTCTAACTACTTTAAAACATTGCACTTTGACGATATTGCCAATGATCAAACCTCTACAAGTTTATAAGGGGTCAGTGAACTGTATTTGAAATTCGATAATCCAGAGTTTCATTGTTCAAATGTCAAAGTTGTGATGGAAACTCTCCACTCCCTCCCAAAGTTATGTACAGGTGCTTCTCACAACAATTATGTAAATAATATCAATAAAGATTTAGCTAAAATGTTTGATAGTGGTAATAGTGATAAAAACAAATATCCAAGTATAAAGAAGTAGATTAAATCCATATTTTTCTCCCAGTGGACGAGTATGATGGATTTTCTTGAAGTTCCACTGAAAAAACATGCATAAAATATAGAAGGCTCGATGGTACTATGTCTGTAATAACACAAGATAAAGTTGTAAATGATTTCAAATGCTTCCTAGGGTAACTATTATGATAATGTCCCTAAAATCTGCAAGTATTGGCCTTAACATGGTTGTTGCATGTCATGTTATTCTACTTGATATTTGGTGCAATCGATCAAGTGAAGACCAAGCTATTGATAGAGGACATAAAATTAAAAAAATGCATCATGTAATAGTTTCCTGATTTACAATCAAAGATACTGTGGAACATCGTATTTTAGTACTCAAGGAACAAAAACGAGAAATGGGTATATCAAAATTTGGGGAGAATGGAGCTGGTAGTCATTAAACACACATTACACAGTAGCACTTGAGATATATATTTTATGGTTTGAGGACATAGGTCTTACTGACTAAGGAGTTATAGTAAAAAATAAAATCTATTGTATTGGTTGAGAAAGTGTTGGGATTTCATGGGAGAAAGTTTGACATGAAAGTATATTTCGGAGCTTTGGGAAAAGTTTCATTATGTTGCTTCTTTGAAAGGTTTATATGAGGTTCCTAGCATAAGACTTCTTCTCATGACGACAATTTGTTCCTCATCCATTAGACAACTTCCCACAAAAGAACTTGGAAATGGTATCATGGACTGTGACAATATCTTACAATGGCCTTCAATTATCATAATGGCTTCCTTCCTGTAGAATCTCGATGGGACTCATAGTTTTGTGAGAAAGAGTGAGCAGATCGTAGATTATTTTCTTATTTCAGTCCTTACATAATATCTTAAAAAAAATTAAGCAATTTTTATTGATGAATCATACATTTTCTAAAGTAAATTCTACTTGTTTTCATAATTTAAGGTCTTTCATCGATTAGAAACTAGAGAATAAAAAAATAGAATAGGAGGTTATTGATCGTGAAATCACCATCGAGGCTCTTGAAATTATTTTCTATTCCATTGCAACTGAGTGAGGTGTTCTCGTAACTGACCTAGCATTCATAATGTTGGCCTTCTAAGCATCTAGTTCTCTCATTTGGGTCTTCTACTCCTACACCTTTATTATGATAAACGGCATCCTGAACTCATAAAATTCCAACACCATCCCTGCAACCAGTAACAAAATTAATTATGGATAGTAAAGAGTAAACATACAAGCATGGATGAAAAAAAAATTGGATCTTGAACCAACGACTTGAGGTGCATGTACTCCTTTCTGTGTGGAATACTGAAAGGGTGGAGATGCACTGGAGTAAAGAGTAGAACATACCTTGGCACCGTCAATGGAATGAAAATCTGGTGGGGTGGTTCAATATTAGGTCTACTACCGGTAAAACCCTAATTCACAACTCTCTTCAATCTCGCTTTCGCTCCCTCCCTCTAAAAAGGAAACATATACTAACTTAAAGGAAGATTTGTGTTCAGAGGAATTTTGTGAAGAAAAATTAAAGATTAATTTTTTCAAAAAAGCTAAAATTTTCCTTCGCAGAAGTAATAAATACAATATTTTATATTATTTTCATTTAAGTATATTCAAGAGAAACTCGGTTTTTTTTTAAAGAATTTCGTGTATATTTGGTGTATTTATCATATTAATAATAATCTAATTTTAAGGTTACCCATTTTATGTAATTATTTTGTTATTAAAGTTCGTGGAGGTAAACATGTTGTACTTTGGAAATTTGAATGTGAGATAATTTTAGAAGGAAAGACATGCTTTTAAATAGGTTTTATTGAAAAAATTTAAATATGAAAAGGAAAAATATGCTCTTGACTTGGCTGTATTGAAAACATTTAAGTTTTATTGCATATTATGTAGGTGTAAACAAAAGAGAGCATATAATAAGTGGATTTAATAGTTAAAAACAAGTGTTAGTTTATTATAAGTCATATGAAAAATTTGGGAGTAGTAGGTTAGTAGCCCTCTTTAAGCTAAATATACTCAAATTGTTGTGTGAATGAGGTTGTAAGACCCTACTTTTTATCTTGAGAAAATGGAGTCCTCTCCTAGGCACTCACATAGTTTAGGTTGTCATGAGAAAACTAGGTGCTTTGCCTTAAGTTGTGAACATTTAATTTTAAGTAGTGTGATAATGTGGTTTCAGTGAGGCATTAAAATATGGAATGAACATGCACATTTTGGATGTTAGTATTATGTTCTATGTGAGGCATGGGTGCACGTGTAAGAATACTTTAAGAAGGGTTGAAGAGGTGGAATAGTTAGAGAGGTTGGGGGGTTTAATCTCAGTTCAAGGTGTATACAAGTAAGTTAAGCACCATGATAAGTTGTGAAGTAAACTTAAGACATTTGAAAACTCGCAAGAAGGAAACTTGGCAACAACACTAACTAAACATCCCTTTATTGAAGTTGATACCCTCTCCTTGGCACTACCACATTGCAAGACAATGAAGAAATCTGAAATATATGTGCAACCCACTAAATAAATTGGCAAGGTTGTTGCAACATATATAGGTGGTTTTTTCATGTTCCAGAAGGAGGTGTTGGAACTTGGAAGGTGACCATTGGAGCTTATTTTTCATGGAGTGTCAAAGAGGTGGAAGGATTTGTTAATGAGTGAATTACAAAAATCTAACAAATAAGCCATATTGGGTTAGGAAATTACTATTTTGGGACATCCAAAATTGAAGGTGCATTTTATGGGCATGTAATCTAAGCGCTTGGGGGTAGTCCACATACTGTAGGTATATTAGACTCTTGGTGTGCGTTAATAGTGTTAAGTACATTGTGATTGATGAGGACTAGCTAGAATGTGTTCCATGAAGGAAAAAGGCCCAAACATTTGGGATGGTTTAATCATTTTCCATTATAAGGTGTGTTATGCCCTGTTTTGAGGAGACAATTAGAACCATATTAGAGTGTGATATTATCAGGATTTTTCAAGTTTCCTCTTTAATAAAATTAATTTTCTATTAGAGCTAGGGAGTTAGCGTCAAAATCATTGATTTGGTGCTCTGGAAATCCAATACTTAGGATATCCAAGCTAGTCCATTAGATAGCTTCGACATGGGAAAAGGTTGCAAAGGCTAAGGTGCAAGTCTCCCATTTTTTATGTGGGGTTTAAACCTTCCATTTGATAATGCTAAAAACAAGATCATGATCTTGAAAGGAGGTTCTTGATTTTATAAAAACTCAATGCCAATGCTTAATATATGGTGTGATTATTTGTATCTGGGTTTGGCCTTGAATGTTGAGATCTATATTTGGGTCTAGTGTTGGCATTATGATGTATGTGTTCTACTTGATGGCAACCCACTCATAAAAGAACAATTCGCTTATACTCAACCAGATGAGTCCTTAGAAGAAATATCAGATGTGACAGAATACATGGGACGCAGGACAAAGGAATCAGATGACAAATTATTGTGCAGCAGTGTTATTTTTGGGTTCCGCAGGTGCACCGTCCAAAAGGTGTCATCATCGGCAGGTTGCGCAAGTGCACAGTTCAAAAGATGTCGATATGTTTGCATGCATTCTGAACAAAAGTGCGAACCTAAAGTTCACGAACTTTCATGCAGAGAAAAGTGCATGCACGCGGGAAATCTTACGGGTGGTCCATGCTATTTAGTCTGATGTTTTTGAACCTATGGTTTGGTCCGTGGTTTTGCATCTAATGTATTGAACCCCAGTTTTGGGTCCCTAGTATTGGATCTCTATGGTTTTGGTCCATGGTTTGAGAAAGGCCTAGACTATAAAAAGGGAAGGAGATCATTTGGCCCAGGGACTTGTGAATGTTGAATACCTTAAGAGCAAGATATGAAATTTTGGTGATCGGTTTGTGAGTGATAGCTAGATCTGAATCAAGGAGAAACCTGAAAATTATGAGGCGGATCTACTGATGGGTCGAGATCTCTTTGCTGCATGACCAGATATTTGAATTTGACAGTCTGGGGTATAATTGAGCACTGATAAAGTGTCTATTTCCAGAGGTCCGCAGGCGAGATATGGCACGGGTGTGGTGGTGCGCAGGACAGAAGACGGATCAGGTGCAGCGGTGCGCAGTCGAGTAGACAGAGTAGTTGTGGAGGTACGAAGTTGAGTAGACAGCAGGGGTGCGGAGGTGCACAGAACAGAAGATTGAGCAGTGCGGAGCTGCGTAGAACAATAGACAGAGTAGTGCGGATCTATGCAGAACAGAAGATTGAGTAGTGCGGAGCTGCGCAGAATATTAGACAAAGCAGTGCAGATCTACACAGAACAGAAGACAGAGCAGTGCCGAACTGCACAGGCTCGACACAGCAGAAGTGCGGATATTCGTAGGTTTCTATTGGTGAAGTTGCGGACTTTTCTTGAAATATATTTTGGCTATCTTTTTTCTATTGCTATAGAGTTCTGGGTTTAGAATCGATGTCTGGTTACTGGTATTGTTTTTCTGGTTACTGCATTCTGAGAAGCTATTGGTTGATTCATTAGTTTTTTGCGGAAAGGAGATTGGTTGATTCACATGTACTTGATGATTATTTAATGTTCATGGATAAAGTGTGAAATTTTATGAAACGTGGTCCCTGGAAGAAAAGAGAAGGTTGTAGCCTTTTGCAGGTTGTCGACAATGTACTGGTAAAGGACTACACCAGTACAAAATCATTATAGAAAGAAGTTTCTAATTGAAAGAAGATAGAGACATATTGCAGCAGGTGGTTTTCACCCACATTGGGTTTCTACCTTATATCTTGTGTTCTTTGGTGTAACTGTTGCTCTATTTTTATTCTTGTGATATAGTTCTAATAGAAAGATTAATATATTATAAGTTTGAAATACATACACAAGTTTCATTTGCAAATATTTTTATAAATTGAAAAGAGTTTGATAATACTGATTCACGCCCCCCCCCCTCAGTATTATTTCCAACAGTTGGTATCAGAGCAGGTCCTTCGGGAAAAGCTTGATCGCTTGAAGGAAGATCTATCATCATGAGCAACTACGAGAAGGAAGCATCATCAGGCCACCAATATTTGATGGGACCAACTTCATCTATTGGAAGGTAAGAATCACTGCCTATCTTCAATCTCCTAGTACAAAAGTTTGGGATATTGTGGAAACAAGATACATTTCCATCAACAACTCCTACAGATCGAGCTAGTAAGAAGCAGTATGAAACAAATGCAAATGTCGTCAATACTCTATTTGTAAGTCTATCTCAATGAGAATTTATCAAGGTGATGCAGCTGAAAAGCGCGAAAGATATATGGGACAAGATCGTTCTGAGATGTGAAGGAGATGAGGAGGTAAAAGGAGCAAAATTTCAAACTCTTAGAATTCAATATGAAAGTCTTAGAATGCATAATGATGAAAGTGTCGCTAAATATTTCCTACGTATAGATGAGATCGTAAATTGTATGAAAAACTTGGGTGAAGAAATAAAAGAAGTTGTTTTGGTTGAGAAAGTTCTAAGATCTCTGTCTCCTAGGTTTGATTCAAAATTTTCTGCCATAGAAGAAATGGAGAATGTAAAGAATCTTACCATGTCACAATTACACGGAATTCTAACTAGCTACGAAATGAGAAAAGGAGGACCATCAGACAGAAGAGAAGCTACAATCAAAGCTTCAAGAAAAGATTACTATGAGCCAAGACATATGTCAGAAGAAGAGGAAGAATCAAATTTTTTCAAGAGTCTTCAAAGGAGAACTAGAAGATTCAGAGGTAAGATACCTTTCAAATGCTTTGCTTGTGGGAGAGTTGGTCATTATGCTGCAAAATGTCGTCATAAAGATAAACTAGACAAAGGTAAGGAACCTATTAGATGGAAGAGAAAATAGAATGAAAATAAGAAGAGCTATTACACGCATGAAGACAGTGATGGATTGTCAAATAGTGATGAATATGAACAAGGTAATCATAATAGACTTTTAATGGCTTTTGAAGATGATGATTTCTTGGATGCTATAAATGAAGAAGGTCTTTATGAAGAAATTTCTAAACTTAAAGTTTGTTTAGAAGAAAAGAATATGATTATAGATACTCTAACATTCCAACTTGCTGAAAAGGATAAACACAATGAAAAGTTAAAATGTGAAATTGTGGGACTTAGAAAGGAAATTGAGAAAACAAAAGCCCTTAATCTCAGATTTACTAAAGGATCTAAAACTTTAGATGAGATTATCAAAGTGCGGCGTTCTCCTCTAATCAAGATAGGTCTCGGATATTCTGAAGAAGCGTCTAAATCTCAGAAGAAAGCACAGAAGCCATCCACCTCCAAAAGTTATCTTGATGGAGCAAGGAGAAATGAACAGCAAAAGCATGATGTAGATCACTAGGTAAATCAGGGACAAGTTGCTTCAATAATGATCAAATATTATTGGGAGCAATCTACCTCAAGGATGAATAGAAGTCTCAATCGACCACAGGTAAATCATTCTCAATTTAGCTCAAGAATTGATGGAAACTACAATCATATGGTTGGTAGATTTGATAGTCGCAGGAATTTATTTAATGGCCAATGTTTCTCTTGTTATAACTTTCGTCATAAAGTTGCTCAATGTGTTTCCTACAAGACCATCATGACTAGGGAAGCTCAAAAAGAAAGGGGTATGACAGGAATCATGAAGGTAACCTACAATAACTTCTCTGCTCTTGAAAATGAAATAGAATGCATTATTTGTAACAATTTTGGTCATGAAGATTCTAAATGCAGAAGCAGGTTTCGACAAACAATTCAGAAGGAGTAGGCTTCATTGAGTTCCAAAACATGCAGAAAGAAAGAACCACAACCAGAAAGCTGTGGGATAGCCTTATATGTAGAAGGAGAGGAAAATCAATGGTACATTGATAGTGGATGCTCAAAACATATGACAGGTGATAAAGGAAAACTTCAGTCATATACTGCCTTAGAAAGGGAAAAGAAGGTAACATTTGGAAATGACACCCTTGCATTCATAAAAGGTAAAGGTTCTGCTCAGTTGAAAAAGAAGGTCAAATCTGGTAATGTTATGTATGTTGATGGCTTAAAGCATAACTTATTGAGTGTTAGTCAAATGTGCGATCAAGGAACTGAGGTAATATTTAGATCAAATGGATGTATTGTTCGTGAGCTTGACACATGAAAAACTGTGATCAAAGGCACAAGAACTCTAAACAATTTATACATATTCAAAGAAGGAGAACAATAGTGCTATATGAGCAAGAATGACGAACAGTAGCTATGGCGCAGAAGATTGGGGCATA
This sequence comes from Pinus taeda, assembly GCA_000404065.3. Classification (NCBI taxonomy): domain Eukaryota; kingdom Viridiplantae; phylum Streptophyta; class Pinopsida; order Pinales; family Pinaceae; genus Pinus; species Pinus taeda. Next base: position 288,252 of record APFE030686263.1, read on the forward strand.
TTAGCTTCTCCCACATAAGGAAAGCATGCAAATATCAGGAAGTTTGTGATCTTCCTGACATCAGAATTCCAGACAATACAATATGCAAATCATGTCAATTTGGTAATTAAACCAGAACTAATTTCCTTGAGAAGGAAGGATCAGCTAGCATGCCACTTGAACTTGTCCACACTGATATATGTGGTCCAACTAGGAAGAGGTCATCTCGAGGAGAAGAATACTTCATTTTGTTCATTGGTGACTTTTCAAGGACGTGTTGGATATGGCTCATGAAGTATAAAGATGAAGCTTTCGAAAAATTTAAGTCATTCAAAGCTTTGGTTGAAAACGAATCAGACCACAAAATCAAATGTCTCAGATCTGATCGATGAGGAGAATTTAACTCAGATGAATTTTTCAAATTTTCTGAAGAACATGGAATCAAAAGGGAATTTTCTATTGCAAGGACTCCTCGGCAAAATGGAGTAGTGGAAAGGATGAACAGAACGGTTCAACAAATGGCTTGTGCTATGATTGATGTGTCTGGAACTCCTGCAATCTTCCGGGGTGAAGCTGCATTCGCCGTTGTTACTATTCTCAAGAAGACAAATGTCCGGGTAAACAAAACTCAGACTTCTCATGAACTCTAGTACGGTAAGACTCCCAGAGTAAAATACTTCAAAAATTTTCGAAGCAAATGTGACATTAAAAGGACTGGTGAAAATCTTGGCAAGTTTGAACCTAGAGTAGATGAAGGCATTTTACTTGGCTACTCTCCCCACATCAAATCTTACAAATGTTACAATAAATGACTTGGCAAAATTGTTGAAAGCATTGATGTAGTGGTTGATGAAGAAGGAAACACTCCTAGACAGGTAAGATATGAAGTTTTCGAAGATGGCGAAGACTATCCAACAACATCAAATCAGATCCATGACAAAGAAGAAATCCATGAGGCACCAAAAGAACAGATAAGGGTAGAAGAGAAGACTCCATCCAGATATTTTCAGAACAATCATCTGGAATCCAAAATTTTGGGACAGAAAGAGGCAGGTGTACAAACAAGGAGAACCATTTAAGAAGCTTCAAGCTATCTAGCATTTCTCTCTTCCACTGAACCACTGAATGTAAAAGAGGCATGCAAAGATGAATGATGGGTGAAAGCCATAGAGGAAGAACTTGAGCAGATTGAGAAGAATAACACTTGGGAGTTGGTTCCTGGACCACAAGATAAAAATGTCATAGGGACAAAATGGATTTTCAAAAATAAGCTAAATGAAAATGGAGAAATTGTTAGAAATAAGTAAATACTCGTTTGTAAAGGGTATGTGCAACAAGAGGACATAGACTTTGAAGAAACTTTTTCTCCAGTTGCCACACTTGAGGCTATAAGAATGTTCCTTGCTCTCTCTAGCTTTCAAAAGTTCAAAGTATTTCAGATGGACGTAAAATCTGCCTTTCTAAATGGAGACTTAAATGAAGAAGTATATATTGAACAACCTAATGGGTTCATCCTTGGAAATGATCCAAAACTTGTATGTAGACTTAAGAAGGCACTCTATGGTCTTAAAAAGGCTCCATGGGTGTGGTACTATTGTTTGGACAAATACCTTCATCAACAAGGCTTCTCAAAAGGCTCAGCAGATAGCAATCTATATATAAAAATTGATAATGATAAATTGCTAATACTTGTTGTACACATGGATGATATCATTTTTGGTAGCAATGAATAAGCCATGAGTCAAACTTTGCTTTGGTGATGGCAAAATAATTTGAAATGTCTTTGCTTGGTGAGTTGACATACTTCCTTGGTTTACAAATCCAAGAAAATAAACATGATATCTTTTTATCACAAGCCAAGTACCTAAAGCAGATCTTGAAGAAATATGGCATGGAAGACTCGAAACTGGTATGTACCCCTATGGTAACAGGATGTAGCCTCAGTGCTAATGATGAATTAGCAGTAATACATCAACCAACTTATAGCTCCATGATTAGCAGTCTACTCTATCTAATAGGAACTCGGTCAGACATCATGCATGCAGTGGGAATAGTTGGAAGATTTAAGGCTAATTGAAAGGAAGCACACCTTTAGGTAGTTAAGAGGATCTTCAAATATCTTCAAGGAACACAAAACTATGGCTTATGGTATCCTAGAGATGCAGATCTCACACTTCATGCGTATACAGATGCAGATTGGGCAGGAAGCGTGGATGACAGAAAAAGCACTAGTGGTGGTGCATTCTTTATGGGATCCAAATTAGTATCTTGGTTTAGCAAGAAACAAAGTTCAATTGCTTTATCTGCAGCTGAAGCAGAATATGTGGTTGTTGCATCTTGCTGCACACAACTTCTTTGGATGATACAAACTTTGCAAGATTTTCAAATCACCTGTACTCCACCTATCTCCATCTTCTGTGATAATACAAGTGCAATCAATATGTCAAAAAATCCTGTCATGCACTCAAATACTAAACACATACCTATCAAATATCATTTTCTAAGGGAACAAGTGCTTGGAAAAAAGGTTAAATTAGAGTATGTTCCTTCCAAGGAACAAGTTGCTAATATACTCACCAAACAATTGCCCAGTGAGACATTTCAATACCTCAGACAAAAGGTGGGGGTCATTGATGCATCATCTTTCTGTTGAATCTTGTCTGTGGTTGTACGCAAGTGGACAAACGTACATATGCTGGTTTATGAGGGTATAGTCGCCTGGGTCTGACAGAGACCATCTAGCACAGGTTCAGGGGGAGCATACATTCTTCTACTAATGCATTGTTGGCATTATCTTAGAAGTCCTTGGTTGGATTTCTCAGTTGTTTTTGATGGAACAGATGCTTGTTGGAGGTTGATTGACAAATATTGCTGATAGTTGTTGATAGCTATCATAGTCTTTCTATAGATATTTTTTCTCTATGTCATGCATTTCTTTTCATATCAAGGTCATGTAACGACCTAGGTTGGTTTCCGCATTATGCCTGGGATGAATGATGTATGTTCTTGCCTTATTCCCACTTGGATGGGAGATGGATGTATGTATGAGTCTTTGATGATAGCAAGGTCACTTACAATGTATGGAGTATGAACATACATTTATTACAGTCAGGGGGAGCATGAACAACACTTCAGCAGAGCAAGAGATTGGCATATACAGCAGGTACTCAGGGGGAGTATGGTCAACAAAATGGTCCGCCCTTTGCCCTTGATGTCAAAGGGGGAGAGTAATTTGGTATTGTTGCCATCAAGTCCAAAGGGGGGGATTGTTGGCATTATGATGTATGTGTTGTACTTGATGGCAACCCACTCATAAAAGAACAATTCACTTATACTCAACCAGATGAGTCCTCAGAAGAAATATCAGATGTGACAGAATACATGGGACGCAGGACAAAGGAATTTGATGACAAATTATTGTGCAGCAGTGTTATTTTTGGGTTTCGCAGGTGCACCATCCAAAAGGTGCGGTCATTGGCAGGTTGCGCAAGTGCGCAGTTCAGAAGATGTGATATGTTCGCATGCGTTACGAACAAAAAGTGCGAACCTAAAGTTCACAAACTTTCATGCAGGGAAAAGTGCACACACGCGGGAAATCTTATGGGTGGTCCATGGTATTTAGTCCAGCATTTTTGAACCTGTGATTTGGTCCATGGTTTTGCATCTAAAGTATTGAACCCCGGTTTTGGGTCCCTAGTATTGGACCTCTATGTTTTTGGTCCATGGTTTGAGAAAGGCCTAGACTATAGAAAGGGAAGGAGATCATTTGGCTGAGGGAATTGTGAATGTTGAATATCTTAAGAGCAAGATCTGAAATTTTGGTGATCGGTTTGTGAGTGATAGCTAGATCTGAATTAAGGAGAAATCTGAAAATTATGAGGCGGATCTACTGATGGGTCGAGATCTCTTTGGCGCATCACCAGATCTATGAATTTGACAGTCTAGAGTTATAATTGACAACTGATAAAGTGTCTATGTCTCGAGGTCCACAGGCAAGATATGGCATAGGTGCGGAGGTGCGCAAGACAGAAGACAGACCAGGTGCGGTGGTGCGCAGTCGAGTAGACATAGTAGTTGCGGAGGTCTGGAGTTGACTAGATAGCACAGGTGCGGAGGTGAGCAGAATAGAAGACTAAGCAGTGTAGAGCTGCGCGAACAATAGATAGAGTAGTGCAGATCTGTGCAGAATAGAAGACTGAGCAGTGCGGAGCTAAGCAGAACAGTAGACAGAGCAGTGGGCATCTGCGTAGAACAGAAGACAGAGCAGTGTGGAGCTACGCAGGCTCGGCATAGAAAAAGTGCGGATATTCACAAGTTTCTATTGGTGAAGTTATGTACTTTTCTTGAAATATATTTTGGCTGTCTTTTGTCTATTACTACAGAGTTATAGGTCTAGAATCAGTGTCTGGTTACTGGTATTTTTTTCTAGTTACTGCATTCTGAGAAGCTATTGGTTGATTCACTAGTTGTTTGCAGAAAGGAGATTGGTTGATTCACATGTACTTGACGATTATTTAATGTTCATGGATCTAGTGTGAAAATTTATGAAACGTGGTCCCTGGAAGAAAAGAGAAGGTCGTAGCCTTTTGCAGGTTGAAACTTGCGTACTGGTAAAGGACTACACCAGTACAAAATCATTGTAAAAAGAAGTTTCTAATTGAAATAAGATAGAGACATATTGCAGCAGGTGGTTTTCACCCACATTGGGTTTCTACCTTATATCTTGTGTTCTTTGGTGTGACAGTTGCTCTATTTTTGTTCTTGTGATATGGTTCTGACACGCAGATTAATATATTATAAGTTCGAAAGGTATACACAAGTTTCATTTGCAAATATTTGTATAAATTGAAAAGAGTTTGATAATACTGATTCACCCCCCCCCCCCTCAGTATTATTTCCAACATCTAGTTATCAATATTTCATTTTTGTTTTTTGTTGAGAAGGTCTTAAGGCTATAGGAGATAACATGTTTATTTTCCAATACCCCTCCCTTGAAACCCTATAAACATATGGTTTGCCCCATTTTGTTGTCGTGATATTTCAAATATGATCGCTTCCTCTAAGGATGCCCTTAAAGGGAGGGTATGTGAAGGAAGTGAAAAAAAATCATGTTGAATCGAAGGAGAGGTATAGATAGTAGATGTATCTAGAATTTTTGAGAAAATTGAAGGGGAATGGAGCTTATCTCCTATTACAACGCCTTCTATTCCACAATTTTAGATTCTAAAGGGAACTGAATTTATGGGTCATATGTGAAATCTAATGAAGACCTTAAAAATGACAATGTAGGTGTGATTTAGCGTAGTATTAATTCTTAAACAGTTGACATTTTGGGTGAGATTTCCCAGTAATTGGAAAAATTGAAGCCCTACCATCGAACAAATGTTTCCTAATATTCAAAGAGCCTCTCCATTTTTTGTCTATGAGATCCATTACAATTATGTTCAAGCATCGATAAAATCATGTTAAGATATCATCTTTGGTTCAGTGCACATATGCTTCTTCAACTAGTGGTGGAGATTCCAACCAATGATTAGGAAAGGTTGTTCATTTACGTGGTTGGCACCAATCAAATAATCTTCCTTTCTCCCCAACTCTAAGGTGAGGATTGTGCATAATGGACTTATTATTGTAAACAATTGCAAATATTGGATTATCTTGAAGTCCAAGTGCTTGAAGTGGTTTCCTCAACCTACAAATATTTAAAGGAACTATGTGTTTTTCAATTAGACAGTACAAAATAGGAAGGCATCATGGCTATTTTTAAGGGGTTTGCCTAGGCTCACCTATGTATTAACTTCTATTTTCAAATGAAAAAAGTAACTTTGGTTGCTATTATAAGGAATTCAAGTTTTCTCTTCTCAGTTCTTTATGCTTGTGTATTATTAGTCCTATAAAATCGGATCATGTGATAATCAAACTCTACTTGAATGATTTAGATTAATTATTCAATATTGTAGGAGTTTACAATGTTTATATTTGACTAACTTACTCATGAACAAGGCCTTTCAAGGTATTCTAAAAGAATACTTGGAACAATCACTGAAAATATTATGTGCTCCCTATTTATTGGCATCCATGGAGGAATGTTATCGTTGATAACAAAAACAAGCCACAAATAGTAAGTGGATCTGAGCTCTCCAAATGAATTGACACTACAAGCTACCAATAACAACCTAAGATTATAGTGAAAGAAATGACCCCTAGAACAACAATGAAGTGATGGGATAACACCAAATTAATTCAATGAATTTAGTTAAGGCTGGTACTCCACTTAGAGTTTCAAGTTGGTAGTTTAAGATTCCATGGTCTTAATGAGAATATCGTATAGGGAGGAATACATAACCCATTTCTACATGAATTATATCCTTATGCTCTCAGGATTTATGAAGACAAAACCATATTCAATGAAGTGTATATTATATCCAACAACTTGAGCCATTCAATAGTTAATATCAGGAATAATTTATTTGGTTAATGTTTCAAATTTTTATGTCCTACTATCTATTGGATTGTTAAGTACGGTATTTTAACCCATTCCTTAACACGTCCTTTGGGTTGGATCTACAATGTATCTTGCAATCAACGTATTTTTCCAAAATATTTTGAACTTGAATCATATTCACTACCAACCCACTAATGACATTATTTCCCCACTTTATAACTTATCTTTGAGAAGGAGTGTCTGAGGTTCTCCCCCACAATTGCATTTTCCTTGGAGTTCATTGGTAATAGATATATAACTAAGAATGGAAGATACATACATGCATATGGAGCTACTAAGCCTCACTATTCTTTCCAAATCATAGTTTAGATAGGCTCTCTCTAAAACAAATAACCTACCAAACTACTCTATATCGCATCAACATTACCATGAAGGTTAGGGTGAATAGATAATGTTCTAGTTATATTATTTTTTAGGTGCACACACCTTCCATGACTTTCATCACATAATAAATATGGTTAGAGATTAAAAATATGATCATCGATGTGGAAACATCCAAAATGAATGACCTATTAAGTTATCTATTTAGTTTTCTTTGTTTAAATGTTAATAATGTTTCTTACATGAATTTGTTGAAATGTTGACATTGTGAGAACAAAATTAAATATGTAAAAATTGATTCAGTGTCTCTTTCATATGCAACAAATTAAGATGCCATTTTAATAGTTTTGTGCTTGAGAGGAGGGGTCATGTAAGTGGGGTTGGCTTCGGAGTCACTCCAATTGAATTGTTTGGAAAAAGAGATTACTTACAAGAAGCAATTGCATAATACATAAGAGAAATTCTGAGAAAAATACAAGAAACTTAGAATATTGAAAGTAGTTGTTGAAGAATTAATATAATTGAAAGTTTCCATGAAGGTGAGAAAATAAAATGGTCGAGTTGATCCAAATTAGACAACCAATGTAGGAATTACATGTGTAGAATATTTAACTTTTGATGTGTGCCATCTTTGAAGAATGCAATTTTAAAAGAAAAATGCCAATATGAAATTGATTGTATTGTTGTAATATGTGAAATTAATGAAACACTATTTTCATAGATTAACCCTTCATCTTTTGATTTCATGGTATTCATGCAAACTATTTATTTTTTTAGTGAAGTCCCTTAATTCCTAGTTAGGTTCATCAAAACAAACTCCATTGACTTCGAGACAACATATAAGGTGACTCAATGACACAGGTAAGTTTTGTACTTGTCTATTTCTTGTTTAATATTATCTTTCTAATCTTGTGGAATCTCATAGGAATTTGTTTATTGGCAGGGTCAAAAGAAATTATTACCTTCAAATACAGGATTGAAAGGAAAAATTGTTTATTTAAATATTTTAATGGTTAAGTGAAGGTTGCAAAGGGTTACATAAATACCACTAAACCAAATTTTTTCATGCCCAATGGAGAATAATTAGGATAAGGATATCATTTTGTGACCACACAATCAATTTTGGTTGATATGATTATGAAATCAACCTTAAGTGTATAAATAATCGATGCAAGTATTTAACATATTCACTTAACATTTCTATAAGTTGGAAGAGTAGTGACATTGAATTGATCAATGATTGAGAGAAAATGACTTGGGAAATTACTATCACAACCATTGATTATGACATTAACAACTCTTCTTCAAGAGGAACAAGGGATGAAAAGTTCTCGAGTTGAGAGTTATTATTATTAACTATGGATTGATTTCATTTGTAATTTTGATTGAATTTATGGAGTTCATTTCAAACTGTAAAATAAAATTTGTATAGAGAATTGAGACTTTGAAAATAATTGCAAGTGTTGAAACCTATTCTTTTTAAAAAAATTACAAGCTTAATTAGATTATTTGCCTTGTCATCTTGCCCTTTATTTTCTTGATTTTTTCTTGTCCCATTTGTCTAACCTTATAAAAATTCTTGAGGATTATAAATCACATTGATTTTTTTTATTAGGCTGCATTTTAAAATAAAGCACCTTAGCTATACATGTAACTGGGGTAGTTACTATGCTAACCTGGTTCTCAAAGTTTAGTTACAAGAATGGGGTGAAATATTTTTTTTTTCATTTTTATAAATTTACATGCATATTTTAGGTGAAACCTTGGCAGCACTATAAATTAATCTAGATGTTGGGATTGATGCCTGAAAGTTTTCTTAAGACTTAGACGAATTGATTTCAAGTGCTCTAATTGGGTTTCAACAGAAGTACGTAGGCCTGTGTTGCTTGGAAGACATTATAAGTTAGAACAAACAAGAAATTTATGGAGTTGGGAGGTTGTACAGATAACGGGAAAGAAAAGGAAGAAAAGTCGATTGCTGATGGGTTTGACCATGATCAGCCATTCACTCGACCAACATTTAGTAGTAGAGGAAGAGGAACAACAAAGGGGACTTATAGGAAAGAGGGAAAAACATTGATATTATTTTGTTTGGAAATATTGGTAGAAATTAGGTCTTTCATAGGTGAGGAACAAGGCTTCTCGATTCCCTATATAAACAAAGGGTGGAGATGGTATTTCTCTAGATTCCCTTGATGGTTGGGGTGTACGAGTGTTCATTGGGTTTTTGAAGGGAGGATCTATAAATCCTTCTTGTTGTGCTGTTTCACAATGGGTTATGGATTCCCAAAGTTAGGTGGAATGACTATGATAGTTGTTAAAGGGTGGAGGCTTGTCTCTCTGGACTCCCTGGACATTCATGGGTGGAGAGGAAGTCTATGGATTCCCTATATATTTCTATTAGCTACCATTGAGTAGTGAGAGGGCAGAGTGAACTTGCCTTTAGATTCCATGTAAATTGGTTACTGTTGAGTAGATGGTGGGTGGAGGATGGAGGTCCTCTGGAGTCCCTATTTCAACTAGTAGTTTAGTTCTAAATCCGTTGAGCAAGCCCCTTAGTATCTAGAATATGACTCGAGGGTGACAACTATAAGTGAACATGGCTACAATTGTCTATGGTCCGATGGATAGTCCTTGTCGTAGACTTAGTTCTCCATATTTATGTCTTCAATTAAAAATAATTTCTTGTACATGTGTCATGTACCATTGGATGAATTTTATATGTTTTAATTGTTATAGTTAATCTAGATTAACTTCTTGAAATATGCATAATTCATAGTGATAATCTAAAAATAAGGATTCATTGTTAAATGGTTCTTGTGATTGTAATTTTGGCTCTAATGCCCTATACGTAGCGAGATAGGAATATCTATATTAATAAAAATGCCATAGGCATTGAGCTTAGTTCACTTCACAGGTAGTGTGGGTAAGAATTGTGGAGGGTATTTTAGCCCTTCTTGATTAATTAAACTCTTAACTCACTAGTTAAGATAATATAATGAAGACTCTGAGCATACCGGGTTTGTGGAAGAGAAACCATTGTTAACTATGTCAAACTAGTCCTTCTAAAATTGTGTTTTGTTTAGGAGTATGTGTGTGTGTGTGTTTGTATTAGTCGTGGGGCTCAGGGTGATGTGTCTTAGAGGTGACCCTATAAGCTCACGGAGGCACATATTAGAGTGTCACCGGGATGGTGGGGACCGGGATGACTTGTCCCATAGGTACAAGGGGGAGTAGTGAGGATAGCTTTGAGATGATGGCACCAGGATGATGTGGATGTCGAAGGGATGGGCTCCACTATGTTGTTATGCGCCAAGTGCAACATCAAAAGTGGTTTGGGGAAGCTGAGAAACCATTTTCTAACACCCCTCACAATGGTTTCGAAAGAGGTGTGGTAGGGGTGTCGTAATCAATTTAGGTCATCAATCTTGAGATGGAAAGGTTGATCAACACACTTTGTACCACTCACGTGCCTCGTTAACCCTCGAGCATATCATTCATTCGCAATTCATTGATTTGGAGGGTAGAGTGTTATGGGTCATTGATTAAATGGTTATTTAACATTAATAACTATAGTTTAGTGGATGTGATGTCAAGCATTGACCATGCATGATTGAATAATGGAGGTTAGTCACCCCGAAGATCTACATCATCCATGAGCCCTATCTCTGTGATGTGAAAAGGAGGGGAACCCCCCACACATGTTATTGATCTAAAATTTAAGATCGATGGTCAAGGTCTAAGTGGACCCCCCATCGTCCCCCATCATGTGACATCAGCAGAGAAGGGTACCCTTGCATTAACCATTCATCTACCATGAATTATCTCAATTGTTGGGTCTTGTAGTTTGTTAGTGGGTATCTCCAGGGCATTGTAGAGAGAGGTGGTCTGGAAAATGTATATTGGCACCAGGAAATTAAAATATATATAGGTGAGACCCATTAGATATGGGAATGTGGCATAGGATAAATCAACCTATTGTTATTAAGTTCACTTATAGAGTGGATATATCTATCTATCTATCTATCTATCTATCTATCTATCTAT
>APFE030686263.1:299729-312008 GCA_000404065.3 Pinus taeda
ATATACCAAAATAAATTAATTTAAGGATCTAAATTGTGTCCTAATGTTTAAAAGGGGAATCCATGGTTTTAAGTCAATAAATTAAAGTCCTTGATAAATAATTGATAAGGAGAAATTTATATCAGAGACAAAAAAAATTCCCTTTCTTTTAACTACATTAAAAGAATTGGATTAGTAGTAACACATCATACTGGGGTAAGTAGGGTTATAATTGTTACAACTACCTTTGTGTTTGTCAAGGTGTTCATATCTAGGTCCTGTCCCATAGGAAACATGATGAGTTCGCTCAATGATGAGTGATGTTCAACTGTAAAAAAATGGGTTGGAAACAGATCAATTTTTGGCATGTTCAAACTTCATAGATTGAAATTGTCTTCTGGATAATTCTAAATTCTATGATGACTTAAGGATGATAAACATGGATGAAACAAGGAAAAGAAGCCATCCAAAGCCTCCAATGTAGATCTCGCATCTTGTTGTCCTCTTGGAGGAATGCTATGTGACATTTTTCCTTACCAAACTTCAAGTTATGGTTATCTTAAATAATAAACCTCAATACTGTGTAACTATTTGTAATGAAATTAAAAAAATAAAATATTTTTGTATTATGACAAACAAATAACCATTTCGTTGGAATTTTAATGGATATTGACTAGAGAGAGGTTGTCCAACTAGAAAAATATTGACTTTTTCAAACGTCGGTATTCTGATAAATAGATAATTGAGCTGGTCAGACATTAGACATCTAGCGAACATTCAATTGTTGTCGCATATATGAAGAACAAAATTATCATTAAATATTTGACTAACAACTCATCGATGTTTAATGATATTTGTGTTTTTCGGATATCCAACAAATTTTGATCTTTTTTTTATTAAAATACAAAAAATGTTTGCAAGAAAAATTTAATAGTATGGTTGATCTATCAAAGTATGACATCAAATATTTTACCGATATGTACTAGTGGGGGTTATGGGTTAGGGGTTTAGGGTCATGGGTTAAGAGGATAAGGGGTTAGAGCTTAGGGGGTTTGTTGACTTTAGGTTATGGGTTAGTGGCTTAAGGATTAATGGGCTAATGGGGTAATGGGTCATCAGTTTTTGTTTTTAACAAATCCGGTTATTGGTTTTCTATTCCAAAAAGAAAAGAAGGGATGCATGCTCCCACTACATCAAACCAACAAGGTAGAAGATTTCGTGCAAGAGAAATAGAGGGCAAACAATCCCTATCTTCTAAGCTCTTCCCCTTTTGTTGATGAGGTTACTAATTGCACTATCCTTATAAATACTTACATATTGATTCAACAACAATTTACACCTACATAACATAAAAAATTAATAGTGGAAATACTTTGCAGAAAAGAGAAGAATGAGCCAATTACAATTAATTTTTGTTGGTTGACGATTCCTTATGGGATTGAGACCAATTGTTGCTTCTTTGGACGTTAGATTTTTCTCATGTATAATTAATAAGTAAGCTCTTCATATAATTGATTGTGTCCTCCAAATTCCTACACTTTTGTTTTGGCACAAACATTTCTTTCCTCTGCTCTTCCATGTGTCCCTTAAGGAAGTAATTTTCATATTTCTTCGAATTTGTAGTTTTTGACAATTTCTCTAACCTGCTCAATCATGAATTTTTTAGATTGATAGACTACATATTTTTCACACTTTGGAACATCCGCAAGCGGGTTCCATTCCATTTTTCTAAAGGAAGAGGGCGACCGACCCAGTAGAGAGAAGTAGGGGAAATAAGAACATAGAGAAGAAACAAAAATAACCTCTAGATGGTCCTACAAAGACCCACAGCCACCAGAGAGAAGGAGTATAAAAGAAAAAGACACAAAATTTGTGCAAAAGCTAAAGAAAATGGAAGGCAGGGGCCACCAGAGCTGCGCAATGGCGAGGGTAGCAAAAGCTGTGCGAAGGAAAAAAGTTTGAAACTACCTCCAGAGTTGTGTGAAGGTGAGGGTCACTATAGCTACACTAACACAATAGGATCTAGAAAACAACCACCAGAGTTGCGTGAAGGAGAGAGACAAGGCTAAAACAAAGAAGATAAGCTCAATCCCCAAAGGGGCGCAACAACTTAAACAAGTAAAAAGGATTACAACTTATAGGACAAAGGGGAGAGAAATGGAGGGAAAATATGGAAATAATAAAATGAGACAAGCAATGGGGGAGCATATATTGTTTCACATCTTGCCACATCAAGGAATAGAATATTTTCATTTCATAGGAAGTTTGAGTAGCTGGAGTTCACTTAATAGTCGTAGACTAAGTTTCCTATCTATTCTTGCGGATGCCCTTGGACTTCCTGATCTTCTGAGATCTAACCATTCAATTTGAGGTGATTGTTGCCCACCTTGATGTTCTCTCTTTGATTGATATTCTCTGCACATTGAGGCGAGATATCCTATGGAATCAGTTGTTTAGCTATAACATTATCAATTCTAGATTCTCTTGTAGGACGATTGATAGCCACATTCACCTGAATGTCAGTGGTATGCTTATTTTCTCTAAGAATATGCTTGAAGGAAACATTAGAATGTTTCCCACCCTTTTTTTTATTTGTTTCGGGGCCTTGTTCTTGGGTATTTTCATTTCCACCATTGATTGGATTATTATTGAAGAGTCCCCCATTATGAAAATATTCTTCATACTTCACTGCCTTAATATTTTTTTTCCCAAGAGGAGGCCATATTCTTATGCCCTATTGTTGGATAGTTCTTCTAATCCCCATTCATAAGTAATAGGATTTTTTCCTCCTGGGTTAAAAAGTATACCTCCTACTCCAACATTGTCTTGGATGGACTTAGACGTGCCATCGAACAGTAAGCAAGGCCTATTTAAATTTTTTGTCCAAGTTTTGAAATCCTCCTTTTTTATTGTGATTTTCAAATTCTGCATGTTATTAGGAGGTTTTTTGATGTGTGTATTTTGTTTCTTTCTCATCGCTAATTCAACCCAGAATCTTTTCTCATGCTGCATGTGTTCGGCATCTATTTATTTAAGTCCTTTAGAGTTGATGAATTTAGATGACATGGTCCAAGTTTTAGCTAGGAATGTTCTGGTACTTGGGATGCGATCTTTAAAGATCCTCTATTTTCTTGCTAACCAAATTTTCCAGCACATAAATGAGGGTAGAATCTGCAGGAATTTAAATGGTAAGTTCCTCAGATAGAACACCAAAGGACACCACTCACAAAAAGATCATATATCAGTACAACAGTATTCTTGACATGCTTAAATCCTTCAAAGGGGGAAACAATCCATGGCTTGATCTGACGCGACCACTTTATGAAGTTTTCTTAATGTAAAAGAAGGAAAATTTACATAAGCTTATCTCATGAATGGTCACCCTACAGATGACCCTACATGCTCTTTAAATAGAGATCATGGACCAATCAACTATTAAGCCATGGATCAAGTGTCGGTAATACCAAGGAGAGAATGAATTGTCGGATCACTTCATGTCTATAACATATCATGACCGTCGGATTGTAAGCTACAAAAGTACATAGTAAAGAAATAGACTTTACCTAACTCTACAGTAGACCAAGTTATACTTAACTATTTCCTATGTGTCGAAATATCCTAACATGCCCGTTAACAACAACTTGGTATAGGATTGAAGGATGTACAAATATGACACAATAGGAGATGGAAGGAGGCATTAGAGCCTATCCCCCCTTAGAAACAACTTCCTAAAATCCAACCATAAATCGAAGCTTACTAAAATTCACCTCTGTGACAGACTTTGTAAAGATGTCTATAACTTGATCACTTGTTGAACAATATTTCACTTCAATAATATGGTCATGAATGATCTTTCTGATGAAGTGCATGTGTAGTTCAATGTGGATTTTCTGTTGATGGATGACTTGATCTTTTCATAGTTGATTGGCAATTTGAATATCACACCAAAGTGTAGTCGGATGTTGCTGCTGAAAGCCAAACTCTAACAGGATCTGATGAAGCCACATGGCTTCCTTACTAGCTTCTACGATGCCATGATACTATGGTTCTGTTGAAGAAAGATAAATGGAACTTTGTTTCTTGAAAGCTGATGTATAGGTCCAGAACCATGACTGAATACATAACCAACAGTAGACTTTTGATCATCAGGTCACTAGCCCAATCAGAATCAAGAAAACCAACCAATTGAGGAGATGCTTCTACACTGTAATGAATCCCAAACTGAATTATACCTAAGGCATAATGAAGTATTATTTTGGTTGATTTCTAATGAATTTCATGTGGGTTTGGCATAGACCAAGCAATAAGGCCAACAACAAAGGAAAGCTCAAGACGAGTATGGGTTAGATACAAAAGTTTTCCTACAAGCTGACAGTATAAGGTAGCATCAACTTCGGGGGAAGTACAGGTGACTAAAATTTTGGCTTTGGAGTGAAAGGGATAAGTGGCTCACTTATAGTCTTCCATGTGAAAGTGGCATAGAAGATCATAGGCATACTCGTATAGGGAAAGGGAAATACCTTCCTTGGATTGCAAGACTTGAAGACCAAGAAAATAATGCAAGTGTCCTAAGTCTATCATTTCAAACCTCTTTCTAAGGTTGGACTTCACATGGTTTATAACATTGGGATCACTACCAGTAAGGATAAGATCATCAACATAAATAACAAGAATGATAAGATACTTACCCACTTTATTGGTGTAGAAAGTATTATCAGAATGACACCTAGAAATGTCAATATCTAAAAGAAAGCTATCCATTTTGGCATACGAAGCCCAAGGGGCTTGCTTGACACTAGAAAGGGATTTCTTAAGCTGGCATAGAAGGCTAGAGTTTTTTTTTATAAAGCCAGGAGGTTGTTCCATATAGATTTCTTCATGCAAGTTCCCATGCAAAAATGGCAGATTTAACATCCATCTGATGGACTTCCCATTTGAAAGAGGCAACAAGGGATAGAACAAGGTAGATGGAGTTCATTTTGGCAAAGGAGGATAAGGTTTCAGTATATCCAATGCCTTCAAATTGTGAAAAAATCTTAGCAACAAGACGAGATTTATGTTTATCAACTTTTCCATCTGGTCCAAACTTGGTTCTGTAAACCCATTTGCACCTAACAAGTTTTCTTCCCTTTGGAAGAGGAACAAGAGCCCATGTATCATTTTCCATTAATGAACAATATTCTTCATTCATAGTTGCATCCCAATGTAGACATCCTGAAGCTTCTACAAAGGCATGAGGATGATAATTCGCTCAAGCTTGAGCCAGTAAAGAAGAGGCTCTATCGAACTATGAACGTATACATTGCTGATTTGTAGGATCACCTGCAAGAGCACCTGCTGCATCCAGAGTATCACAGACCCATTTTGGAAGCTGAGGAGCTGAAGGAGGATCCTGAGAAGGTGGGGGAAGATTTTCATCCTCACTGTCATCATCTGAAGAAGAAATATTTTCAAAAATAGAATGGAAAGAGAGAGGTGGCACATCTACCTAATTAGGCTCGTAGGCCAATATATTTTCAACAAACTTTACATCTCTTCTAACGATAAAATTTTTGGACTTAGGTGAAAGAAGTCTATATCCTTTGACATCTTTAGAATATCCAACAAAAATACATTTTTCACTCTTAGGTTCTAAAGCTTTATGTTTCTCATCTGGAATATGGGCCCATGCTTCACTTCCAAAAACATGAAATTGACTTACATTTGGTTTAATTCATCTCCATGCTTCTTCCAGAGTGATATTATTTAAAACCTTAGTAGGAGTGTCATTTATTATGTAATTTCCACAGTTAATTAGTTCTATCCAAAAATTAAGACTAAGTCCTTTAGATTGAAGCATACAATTAGCCATTTCCTTTATGATGTGACTCTTCCTTTCAACTAAACCATTTTTTTGTGGAGTAGAATAGTAGTATGTTGCATTTGAATTCCATGCTCAGTGACAAAGTTGATGAATTTGTTGTTAACATATTCTCCTCCATTATCAAATGTTAGCTTAATAATTTCATGTCCAGATTGTTTCTCAACAAAGGCCTTAAAGGCCAAGAACATGTTAACTACTTCACTCTTGAGTTTTAAGAAGTATACCCAAGTGTGTATGGAGAAATCATCAATAAAAGTTAAGAAATACTTGTAGCCAAAGAATGAAACAATTGGAAGTGGAGCACATAAATCACTATGCAGAAGTTGTAAAGGGGAAAAAACATGCCAAGAGGCACATTTTTCAAAACTATCCTGATGATGTTTTCCGAGTACACATCCCGAACGAACACCATCTTTGGAAGATACCATAAGAAGACCTGTCACCATATTTTATTTACATAGATTTTGAAGGGAGCAATAGTTTAAGTGACCAAATCGCTCATGCCAAAGTTTTCTCACTTCATCATTATGAGAAACAAAATACCGAGGGAAGAGTTGATGACCTAAAGTTGTTAAACTTATACAACCTTGTAGAATCATCATCATTGCCAGTAGCTAAAATCTATCTAGGATCTCTTAGGCCTAGAATTACAACATCGTGGGGTGAAAATTCAACGGTTTTACCTTCACTTGAATGAGTTATCTGATATACAGATAGAAGGTTGCAAGATAAGGTTGGAACACATAATACATCATTAAATTTATCGTTGTCTAGATGAATAGTTCTAGTCCCTACAACAGTAAGAGATCTATCATCACCAACATATATATTTTTGGTGTTACAATAATTTAAAGAAGAAAACATGGCCTTGTTTTTGGCCATGTGATAAGAAGCTCCAAAATCAATGAGCCACTCATGAGAATGAGAATAAGAAGATGCATTTATTGCATAACCAGATCAAGATGCTTAACAACCACATGTAGAATGTTCTATTCTTGAAGATGAAGTTGAATTTGAAGAGTGCTCCAAATGCATGTTATCCTTCTTCATTCTTGCTTTAAAGGCTTCCATCTTCTTAAAGCACTTGCATTCTAAGTAGTTATCTTGATTACAAAAGTTGCAATGTCTATTACTCTTCTTCCCTTTGTTTTTATTTTCCTTATCATTTTGTTGAATTGATTTTTCGTTCTGAGACTGAAATTGTTTAGGACCCTTGTTTGGTTTAGGACCATTCTTTTTAGGATACTTCTTCTTAGGATTCTTTGAATTTGGTTGTTTTTGGGTAGCTAAGGCCTTCTTAGAAGATATTCCAAGATTAAGAAGACCAAGATGTAAGAGTTTTTCTTGTTCTCTTATTAAAGAATCACAAAAGGCATCAAAAGAGGGGGACTTATAGTCTTGTCCTTAAGAAATAAAGGCTTCCTTAGTAGAATGGTAGGTGGAAACAAACATAGAGTAGGCTGCTCCTAATTTAGTAAGAATGGAATAGATAAGGGTACCATCTTCTTTCTTAATGTTAAAACCTTCCAAGAGAATTCTAAGGGCCTTGAACTTGGACAAAAAATGTTCAATGGAAGAAAAATTATTGGGGTCCAATGTAATAAACTCATTTTTGAGTTGATGGGCTCTAATTTCATTTTTAATTCCAAAAACTTTATTGAGTCTTTTCATTGCTTCATTAGGGGTATCAAGTTCTGCGATATGGAATCTAAGGTCCAGAGAAATAAACATCCCCATCAACCCATGTGCTTGGTCTCACCTATTTTCCCATTTGGCTACCTTATCTTCATCTTTAGGTTTATTTTCTTGGCCGGAGGCTATTCTATAAACACCTTTACTTCTAAGTAAATCCACAATATAGGACCACAATTGGAAGTAGTTGGCACTGTCAAGAATAACTTGTCATGGACTTTCCATTTTAATAGAAATTGAAGCCATAGATGTTGAAACTAAGTGTTTGAATGGAAAGATCTCGAAAAATTAGTTCAATTAAAAAAATGGCTTCTGGATGAATGTGCGGAAGTGAATGATAATGTTATATTTAAAAACAAATCACCCCCCCCTCCAAACTTAATGTAATTAGCTAACTTAAAAAAAAAAATTATGTGACCCACTTTTATAAATAAGTGAAAGTCACTTTTACAATGGTACTTTATGAGCTACCCACTAAATTGTAAATTAAACAAAAGGCAAAGAGACTTTAGAACTATAAGTGACTCAATTTTTATAATGGGTGTGAACACTTTTACATAAAGTATCTCTAAAACATAAGCTACATGTTCTTTTTGAAAAATTAACTCAACAGAAAGAAAGACTTAAACTCAAGACCTCTATTCTCATAAAGTAACTTTGGACCAAGTGAGCTAGTTTAAAAGGTTCGTAATTTTTGGAAAATAAGAAAGGGGTTTTTTTCTTTCTTTTTTATTAGTCACTGAAGCTTTGGGGTGTGTGCTTACTTGAAAAATCCAATTTTGCGTACAAAACAAAAAAGCACACAACCTAACATGGACATACAAAAAAACAAACCTTTTGGCTTGAAGTTAGCTTTCATCGGAAACCATGTAGGAATTTATAGGGTAAGTTCCTCAGATACAACACCAAAGGACATCACTCACAAACAAATCATACATCAATACACCAATATTATTGATATGGTTAAAACCCTCAAAGAGGGAAACAGTCCACGGCCTGAGCCAACGCGGCCACTTAAGGAAATTTATTAATGCAAAAGAAAGAAAATTTACATAAGCTTCTCTCATGAACAGTCACCCTACAAATGACCCTCCATGTTGTTTAAATAGAAATCATGGACCAATTGGGTGTTAAGCCATGGATCAAGTGTTGATAATACCGAGGAGAGAATGAACCGGCAAATCACTTCATGTCTAGAACATATCGTGACCGCCAGATTGTAAGTTACAAAAGTACATAGTAAAGGAACACACTTTACCTAACTCTACAGTAGACCAAGTTATACTTAACTATTTCCTATGTGTCGAAATATCCTATCAGAATCAACTAATATCTTTTTACTCTTTCTTTATTTTTGAAGGAATAAGGAAATAGTAAAAAGTATTCCTATCAGAATCAACATATCGTGAGATCACTCTGCATTTTGACAGCATCATTCTACACGTTTTGACCAATCTTGGGAGATTGAGCTTTCGACAGGGAAAATGAACTCCAAATTTAAGTATTCAAGATGTTCTGAAAAGCATACTTGACAAGCTTTCCAACGAGCTATCATATGCCCAATTTTGAAATTGGTAAGGCACTTAAAATTTTATTTGAATTCAGCATTACGTGTTTCCTTAAAGCATTATGCATTTGATCAAGAGAGGCATTGCGCATTTCCTTAAGGCACTGCACACTTGACAAGCAGCCAAATTTTTCAATTTTTCTTTGGTTTTTCACTTTTCACCTAAGGGATTTTGGTTTTTCACTAATGTAATTGTTGGACACCTAATCCTAAATGGGTTAGTGTGGAACTTGAATGGACAAAGCAGTCCAAGAGAGCTTGGGATGTGAATCCCAACGGTCACATAATGTACCATAAATATACATCATTTGTGAATAAAAAATGAACTGCATGTTTTATCTTTCCTATCTTTCTCGCTCCCCATGTGTGTTTAACATGGTATCAGAGTGGGCAATCTCCTGCCCTGCATAATTAATTTGAGCCACATGTTTTTGTGGTCTCTATATGTCAGTTCTGCATTACCTGACCTTTGCCGCACTGCACATCTGTTTCTCTGTTTGCCATATACCATTTAGAAAACCTTCGCCCCACTCTTCTGTTGCGATGTCATCTTGACCTGACATTGAAACGTTTGAGCGCTATTCTGACCACTGCCTCTGTCCTTCCAGCGCTGCTCCTATAGCGGCTCTTTGCATACAAAACATCCTCTGTCGTTGTCAACTAATCTACTGCACTACCTCTGTCCTGACATGGTGAACGTTTCGTGAGCCTCGATGGTCTGCTATGCGTATGGTGCGCTGTTGGTGCGTTGAACAACCTTGAAACGTTGTTGGTGAGCTGCTGAACACTGGTATGGTTTTGTCTTAGAACACATGAGATAATGTTACAAATATTTGAACGCTACTAACTAAATGTTGAACGATGGAGGCCTGTATTAATATTTGAAACGTTGTTTTTAATGTGGCCTTGTACAACTAAGTTGTGTTAACGAGTTCGCCTGCCACGTCCAGTGGGCCAGAATTTGGAAGGAAATTTCATGAAGATTTTGCAGTAAATAACCATATCAAACTTATATATCGCCATTAGCTTCCATAGAGGTAAATCAGGTTTAAAACTAATGAGTTTCGTTTGAAGAACCCCTATACTGACAGAAACACTAGCATTTTCTGCAGTATATGTCGAACTGTCCTCTGTCAAAACCTTGACACCTTTGTCTGTATATTTGATTTCTATCTTCCTGAGTTTGAGACGGTCATCCGTTATAGTTCTGTTATGAGATTCAAGGAATTCTTGGGCTAACTTGTGAGCAATATATTCGTATCCTCGACTGTCGGCCATGAAATATTCATCATCCCGATAATATTCAAATGTTGAAATATTCATCATCCCCATAATATTCGAATGTTGAAATATTCATCATCCCCATAATATTCGAATGTTTGGATGCCACAATGAGCGATGATTTATAATCTCCCTCTGAACATTTTCATCAATCTTTTCACCCCTCTCAATATACTTGACTGCCACCAGCTCTCTGGCTTGCCTGTCTCGCATAAGCCTGGCCACGCCGAAATTCCCTGAGCCAATGTCCTTGACGAGCTCATATCGATCATTGTCGTGCATAACGAGCAAGTCCATGCCCAAAGTGGATTGAGATCTCATTTAAGAACAAAGTCAAGAGGTCGAAGAAAATTTGTATTCTCGATTCGAAGCTCCAGTCCGTGATTCGGCACCTGTACTCGTGCGATTCTTCCTTGGAGATGTTGTTTAAGTGTCGGCCTATCGCTCCTCTTCTACTAAGCGCATCACATAATTGTAAGGAGAATTCCTTGGATTCCTTCATGCCAATGCATTCTGCAAAGTCTGAGCGATTGAGCAAATAGTTGGGCAATGCAAGCTTGTTGAAACGGCATTCGACCTCCGCCCACATTTTATCCAACTCGATCAAGTAGCAGCGTCATGTTAGCTTGATTCATATTTGAATAACTCTGGCAAACAAAACAATTCGAGTCGAAGTCCTCATGTGGATGATAGTAACAAAACTCCTGTATCACTTGGAGGGAATGCGTTTGAAAACGACAGTGTAAATGGCACTGATTTACCTGAAACAGGTTTGGTCACTGAGCTTGATGACTTGATCTGAGTGGAATTCACATAAGTGTGTATTGGGTGTTTTATCTAAGAACACATTTTCCTTAGTGGGTAGTGGGATCCAGATGATTAATCGCACTAGTTGTTCAATCTAAAAGGGTTTGGCCTAGCAGTTAATGCATTGCAGCTTGCAGTGGATACGACGGTTGCACTGCCTCAGCTTGGAAGTTGTTTGAATATGGGACACTTGGCTTAGATTTCGTCAGTCTCTTCACTAATTGATATTCGAGTTCGTTGTCATCAAATAAGATCTTCATTTGTTACTTTGTGCCTCAGTGTCTTTTACCTTCAGATTTAGCCGTTGATTATGCTAGAGTAAAGTCTATAGTACTGTTCTGCATGATTGTCAACAGCCTTTTGGTGTTGGAAATGGCATTGTGAATGGTCCTGTTAATGGTGTTACGAAAAGGAATCCACCTCTTAGCTGCCCAAATGCGAATGGAAATGGTAACCATGCCTAATAAGACTGAACCGATTGAGTTTGGATTGTAAATTTTTGGTGCTTTTAGTTCGAGTCATTGTTAGCATCATTCTTTCTTTGATATTGAAATTAAGTGTCGCTTGATCTCAAGCATTACAAAAGAGGTCCAAATCTACAATTTTTGGAACGTTCTGTACAGAAGATAGAGTGGGGTATCAATTGTTGGTTGCCCCTATGCATTAGAATCTTGAGCATACTACATGTGAAGTGTTTAACATGGTACTTATTGTTTGTTGGCATACAATAGAGGAATTTATTTGAAAACCGGACATAAAGGAGAATCAATTTTCAAGGAAATATTTATTTCTTGCAAAGGATTATCAATTGAGTAGATTTCCCTCTTATCATCGGGCACTTTTAATTTTGAAGAATATTGCATTATTAACAATTTGCCTTACAAGTACATTTGTGATCATTTGTTGACTTGAGTTGTTTAAATAATGACAAAAATTCATCGATTATTGGAGTTATTGAGAACTCTAATCGTATCAATTGCTGACAACACAGTGCAAATCAGGAAAGACACTCTCTATGACATTCAGACATGCCTGCATAATGTACAGGAAAATATTGAGTTTTTGCAGCTTGAGACAAAGCTACAGCAAG